>JAULCA010447533.1:9855-26390 GCA_032360845.1 Crassadoma gigantea | reverse complement strand
ACATTAAGAAAAAAAAACGTGTATCTAATAAAATGACGTTGTTGAACTTGAACGTTATTTAGATACATTTTTATGAGATGTCTCCCGAGAGTTAGATTAAGAAATAAAGTCATCCCGAGACCATATTTGTCACATATAATGTATTTTGATGGAACTTTCGATTTTCTAGGGGTTTTTACTGTCGGGGATAGGTGATATCTTCAGAGGGGTTCTAGGCCGGAGACATTTAAACGTTCAAATGGCTCGTTTACCAGAGACTTCGGATATATTCCATGAACTTGTTTTCCAGGCACAGGTACTCTTTCCTTAGGGCTTGTCTTAATGAGAGATATTATGTCTCCTGCTGGCTTGTCTGTTCGAGACAGGTAATATGTCCCTAAGTTTTACTCCCTGGAATGGGTAATATCCAGCAACAGTGTGTATGTGCAAGACTGCGTATATAATGGATTATCTCATCGGGACATGAAATAGAGTTTTTCTAACCAAATAGTTAATAAATCCCAAGGGGTTGTTTACCCGAGATGAAATACATTGTAGCGGAACTGGACTAGGACGACCGTCGGCGACTAAATAGCTCAATTAGTTGAGCGTCCGTCTAGAGTTCGGAGAGTGCCGGGTTCGAACCTTTGTCTCGCCGTGCATTTTTCCTCTCCTGTTACATTTGGCGCCCATCGAAATATACCCACAGAAGATTGTATAGGGACTCGTGTGTCTTCGGGGTCGAAGACTTTGTTAAAGGTGGGAGAAATGTAGCGGAACTTGACTGGATCGAGCATTGAGCGTCCGTCTAGAGTTCGCCAGATTGTGATATTGTTTATCAATGATATACACGTATCAATCAATTTTGTTCCGTGCAAATTTATCGTCATACCAAATCTGTTGGTATTCAACAACAAAACTGTCACATTTCTGTTGTAAAACTCGACTGAACTTAATTATCATAAAACACACGGATGATATCAGGAAAACACGGTGTGACGGGGTAGAGGGCTGTTTCAAGTTTCAACTGACAAAGTTAGGCGATTTTGATTCTGCGGGGACATGAAAGGTTTGCATTGAGACCTTTGAAAAAGAACAAAGATAATACCTATGTAAGACCAGATGTTCTGGAAGGATAAGCATCTTCTGAATCATCGACACGCCCGCCAAGTCAAACTCAACTATCAATGATTTCATTATTCAGTAATATACTACGGTGTCGAACTTGAATCAAAAGATGTTATGAGAAAACTGCCAGGCCCAATTTGTATAAAACATCTCAACTCTTGAGATTTCCTAAAGTCTAAGATTTCCCAAAGACAATACATTGCTTGAGAATTTCCTCAACTTTGAAATGTTTTATACAAGTGGCCCCAGAAGTAACTTTCAGAATGCAAAATAAAGTGGCCACATTACAGCGAATTAATGTTTCGGTTCTTTCTAATGCACAAACATGTATACATATTTCTTAAAACTTAATTAAAGATAACTGATTCATCTTCATTCTTTGTGACAATGCAGCCAAACCTACATGTATATTAAACACATTAAACTAGATGTTATTATTCGTGGACAATAGAAGGATTGTCCTGTCCCAAATACAACTGTCCGCGGCATGGTATTGCACCTATTATACAGGACAATGACTGACGGCGTGCTGGTTATCCCCCATTAGTCAAATTAAGATTATCACTAATTAAAAATCCTAATCTCGTATTTCAATAATCTAGATCCTGTCTAACCTTGTACTTAATTTATATTTATTATTTTACAGATTATCACATTTTTACTTTACCGTCCTCTTCCAATCAATAGAGTATCATTCAAACTTGAGTTTTGTAAAGAATAAATGCAATTATCTGTTAAAACAACTATAGTGTTTTAAGAAATTATTGAAGGTCCAAACAGAGGTTAAATACATGTACATGATATAATATGAAAGTTTTACACAAGTTTTAAAGAAGCACTGCGTCGTCCAATCTCCGTTTTAGATGAGGGAACAAAAAAGCCACTTTACGCGAATGAAATAAACCGTTCTGTCCTCTCTCACTTTGTGTTAAACTACGAAAGTCTAAAACGTCTATGCGCTGCGATACTAAAGCCACTTACGATTGAGAACACGTGTTTTTTTAGCACTGAATGGTTTGTCTAGAACACACTCTCTGAAAACACAACAAAAATAAACAATTAAAACTGCCTCAACTCCACAACTCACAAAACATGTTAAGCATATTTGTTTTATGTTTTATGCTAAAAGAATGCAAAATTATTTATTATTTATTACATGTAACGTATTGACAGTAAACTATTTGTAAGTAATTATGCGAGATCTGCAGAAACAGACAGGCGTACAACATAACGACTCGTCTATTGGGGTAAGCTTAAGGTAAGCAAGGTCTATACAATAAGTATTTAAGATACTGTTTTACAGATCAAAAACATCACTTTGCTATATATATGTTAATACAGCCTTAAGAGGAAATCGATTATTGACTGAAATAATAAAGGTACAATTCTAGAAATTTCAATAGAAAACATAAAAGTTTTAATGAACAAATAACGATTAACATATCAGATGCTTAATAATATGGGTGCCATGATTTGATGCTATGGTATGTTTTTAAAAGGGGGAGCTGCTATACCAAATTAGTGATTTAATCATTGATGTGTTGATCGTCTGCCTGCTATCACGTACACAATCCTTTATACATTACACACCGCACTCAGCCAAACACAATTGTCCGAGAACCTAGCCCTGGTTACCATCGAAAGGCTTCGTATGGCCCTGCTAGCGTGTTGACAGCACGCTTACAACACTCAGTAGAGTATCTTAACGCTATAAATTATTATGGTTTGAAGAACGTATCACACGAAGTTGTTTCACACTAGCATTATAGAAATGATTTCTTGACGTTGTTATTTCTTGAAATTGTTATCAACCAGAAATAATTATGGTTTGAAGTAAATATCACACGGAAATGTTTCACACTTACATTATATAGAAATTATTTCTTGGCGTTGGTATCGACCAAGGATCAGTTTGTATGATATTGTTATTTTATTATTGTTTCTATATTTCACTTATACAGCAATACTATTGCTAAAACAGATAAAAAACACTATCTTCAAACATTTCTTTTTCTTTTTCTCTATCGAGACAAAAAAATGTTCTCTTGGGATATGTATATCCCTTTTATTGATAAAACAATACCTTTACATTTTACACCATCATCGTCGTCATAATCTTCATCAGCATCATTATCAATTAATTTTAACTGTTGATTTTCAGTTAATAACATGAAAGTTTAACCGTGCTCATGTTAACAGTTTCCTGAATGTAGAGTAGGAAGCGCTCATAATTCCTGACAACCGGTTTCAACACCATATTCTCTCGTTTTGGTATCTTGGCGGTTTCTTTTGATTATTGTCGCCTCGACTTCAATTTTGTCAGGGTGTGTCGACGCATCTTCTGAGTTCACATCACTTGTTCTCATCTGATAACACTGTAGTGTCTAAAATATACCGTATTTTGCTTAAAGCTTTGAGGTTGTTCTCTTCATAGTTAGTAAATTACCACAACATCCAAACAACATGCGCCCCTCTGTTAACTGTTTGATAGACTATTAATTGTAATCTATAAAGTGAACGGTTATAAAAAATGATACAGATTCAGAGAAGACAATGACCGTACAAATGCAAAAATAAAGCTTAAAGTTTAAGTTAAATTGATTAAATAAAAAAAGGCAATTTCGTTTTAAAACGAAGCTACGTGCATACAATTGTTACGTTATACATATGTTTTATAAAGGAAAGCGGAATGGTACATGTATAAACTATCAAACACATGTACTGTAATGATTACATTCACAATGTATCATACAGCTAACGTATTTAACTCTGTTGTATAAACTAAGTTTGTACAAAAATGGCATTTGTGCAAATTTCCGGATTTTGTCTCAACTCTACAGGGGATGTTTAGCTTTGGTTCTAAGTGTTTGTTTGTAGAAAATACAACAGAAGTAGACACAGAAATATCTTTAGTAGTATAATCAACAATCAAAACCTTACTATTAATAACAAACTCATCCAAATTAAAACGTTATTGTATTTTGTGCGTTGATTTTAAAATCAAACGCTATATTATCACCAAGAAATTTAGCGAGAACATTAATTTATACCGAAAATGAGGAAAAAGGAAAATTAAGTTTTCAAAGATTCACATTCTTCCTTATTTTCAAGACGGCTTTTTGCAGGAACCTATGTTTATAACCATAACAATTAAATTCAAACTTATTTAATGATTAACATTAAAACATTTATCTATCAATATTTTCCCCAAACATAGAAACTTCTCCTATTAAGCATTTGTCTGAACTAAACCTTTCCCTTGATAATTAAATAAAGGAATAATAAGGATTGAAAAAATATTTTTTCGTAGACAAAGAAATATTATGTAAATTTTATTAACTTTGAAAAATAAAATGGCAACATTTCCATAGTTTAATTTTTAGAGTTTCTAGGAATGAAAGCTAACTCCAAACAAACACATTAAGACAGTTTACTTATCAACTAGGGACCCTAAATAGTTTGAGGCTTTCCATTTTTTTTCCATATTTATACTTGTATTCGTTTATTTTTACTATTGTGTATTAATCAACTTCTGAAACAGTTAACTACTTACTCCTCTATTGTATAGCAACGGAATAGAAATAGTCAAGATATTTGCAAAATGTAATATGCCTACAAAACAATCATGATGGAATTCCTTTTATATTTAATTGTACTGAGTTAAACTCCACATTTTATCAAATTGATAATCAAGTATCTGAAGTCATAATATATTTTTTTCAACTGCAAAATAAAGTCGTCATAATGAAAGATAAGAAAATAATGTTGTTTTTTTCAAAATTAATTAAACAGATTTGATTTGTATCTATCTCATTCAGTCATTAACTCATACTTGGCAATAGGCGTTAGTTCAGTCAGTTCATTTATGAGATGACAGACGATTTTGGCATAGCTCCACTGCATGTGCCGTTTAATTTCCCACGAAAGGCACTCAGTTCTTATCTCAACAGCTGTCAACATATATATCGTACTGGTTTTGTTGTTGAATATTTCTAGTCATTATTTGGCGAGCGATTCCGTTTTATATGACAAATTGATATAATTAATCAATACTATATTGTATAGAGATAAAACGCGCGTGGTTCCGTATAATGTGACTGAAAACTCGGCACAAATTTTGTGGTTTTGAATTATTCACGCATAATATATGTTTCGACATTTTATCTAATTAAAATTCATATCAATCAACTGATAAACAATTAAGATAGAATCGATGACACACGATTGTTGTGCTGCCAACATATACTTGCGTTAGGATTATAGCAAGTAATTTGATGTCTTGATCTGTGCTACCATCAGAACGAAGGATGTGATCGACTCATATTAAATCAATATCTACATTTATAATCAATCAAACAACAGACAAACGTTTGTTTCAAATATTTTCCTGATTATGTTTAATCAAGATAGGACTTCAACTTAAAAGAATTCATAAAAATCACCGTAATATTGTTTTGAATACAATGTGAGCAGCTACTCGACCAGACACAGTTCAAAGGAGACAGGTTAAGGTAACATTAATGTTTATGGCAAGTCAAACTGACATAGAGCCGGACTTTGTGGTAACAAGAATTCTCATCTTGATTACTTATTAAGTCAATATTGTGAATATTAATCATTCCGGAATCTTTCACATAAAAGTGCACGTATAGATTTTCTAGAATACCATCACATATCTATACATGTACAGTTTATAAAAAAGCCAGATAAATTGACAATTTGGTTTAAGTCAATGTGTCAGTATGCAAATGAAGCTTAATGAAACGAAAGACAGGTATTTATTTACAAATGAGGAATCGGTTTTAGCTATTTCCAGGTGACGCTTTCAATCTAATATGCCATAAGTTGGCTACTTTTTAAATCCTACGCAATTAACATTAGTTTTCACATGCAATATTTTTTTTTTTTTTTTTTTTTTTGTGAATGTAAACATTACATCAGATTTACTGAATACAAGCCTAATGAACGATATTCATGCCATCGTCTGTTTATACACCCATATTATATGGTCAATGAGTAAACTTTGCTTTTATTATCATGCAATAGCAACCCAAAGACTAAAAGTCAAAACAGAGCATTTATGGAATGCCAGGATATGTTGTACCCTTTCATTGTACATCAACCAATATTTAAAAAAAATGGGGATATCTTGACATTAACATGCAATGAACTTTTAAATAATAAGCTTGACAAATAACAAATTGTGAAGTTTGATAAGAGCAAGCGCACATATTTTAAGAGTACTGTAACTATTCATGATCTTAAGAGATCAATTGGAATGTTTTGATCTAATCGTTTTGATAATGTTCTTGTTTGTAAACTTTGTGTTTGGAATGTTTGGTGCTGGTCCAATTATTACTCTGGTACGTAAATCAAGACATTTACGTCATATGATAATAGAGACTACTTCAATTATAACACGTAGTCATTATCAATGATGTAACAAATTAATAAATTCATAAAAACACGAATTTTCCTTTGCATCGTACAACAAATGACATTTTTCATTATCACACTTCGCCTGTCAATAATAACATTCGAAGCAATCTCATTCTGTCAGTTATGTTGACATTTTCTCATGTAATACGTCTTATAATTCCATATGCAAGCTGTTATATCGTAGGCCTTTACTTTACCAGATATTATCGAATTTAATGGGTTTTCTGCGTTACAAACCCGTCATTGATATCTCTAGTGTCATACTCTTCCCTTTTCAGTTTTCTTTTATAAAAACAGTATAAGTTATGATGATATTAGTCCTTATTTTCACTTGATAACGTATTGACATTAGTTATCACGTGCAGTATAGTTTTTTTCTTGTGTGTGAATGTAAACATTACATCAGATTTGCTGAATACAAGCCCAAAGAACGGTACATATGCCATCATCTGTTAATACACCAATATCATATTGTCAATGAGTACACTTTGCTCTTTTATTTTGCAACAACATCATAAAGACTAAAAGTCAAAACTGAACATGTATTGGAATGCCAGGATATGGTGTACCCTTTCTTTGGTTTGGTTTGGTTTTATTTTGTTTAACTTCCTATTAACAACTAAGGTTATTTAAGGACGGCCTCCCCCGTGTGCAAGATGCATGCGTGTAGTGTATGTGTGTGTATTTTGGGAGGCTGCGATATGTTCGTGTTTGTCTCTCTGTGATAGCACGGAACTGATGCCGACTTTGTAGTGCTACCTCACTGAAACATACTGCCGAAGATACCAAGCAGGACATCCCATCCGGTCACATTATACTGACAACGGGCGAACCAGTCGTCCATCTCCTAAATTGCTGTGCGTTAAGCAGGAGTAGAAACTATCATTTTTGAAGACTTTGGTATGTCTCGGCAAGGGGACAAAACCCAAAGCTTTCCTCACAGGGGCGAATGCTTAACGTATGGCCAAAAGTGAGGCATTGCCATCAAGGGAGACATTAGGAAGAAGATAGTTGTTTAGAGAGAAGAGAAAAGATAAGATCCCAAATTTATTCGCCTCTTACGATCATCAGTTGGGGGCAGCAAGTACAAGTCTTACGCCCTACGTACAGGGACGTGTACCCTTTCACCTATCCGCAATCTAAATATTAAGTACCATTGGCAAAAAGAGTCAACGTTTCGCCTTACAAATGGTCAAGTAATAATAAATAAGTACCCTTTTTCAACATTATCAGTACAAATGTAACATAATACACATTATCTACAGAATATCACAGCTGTTGCCTATCTGTTTGTGTTATTTAAAATTGGAACTGATCTAAACACATTTATGAATAAGAGGTAATGTTAAATAAATGCTTATTATATGGCCATCCCATAAACAATCGTTTGGCACATTCTGTGAAGGATGAAAGACATGTGATGGTAAATGATCTTAAGTATTTCGAATATGATATGTAAAAGCTCTATTAAACATATCTGCTCTGCAAGTTGGCAAAACATACCCAACACATTTTGAGGTTAAGGCAGTTAGTTTTGTGACTTTTTGAAAATGTATCAAAGTATGGTTTGATTGTAGCAGATTCGCTTTTTGAAGGGCAACTACTTCAGTTTGATGAACGTTACATTTGAAGTCATACGAAAGTAACACTTTCAATATTATCCTGGTAGCTCGTTTCTGAAATTTTTGGAATTGTTTATAATGGTTTTTGGAAGCAAGTCGAAATATACTTGTATAATAATCGAAATGGGGTTTAATAAAACATTTGAAAAATAGTGAGAAAAGATGATTCGGATTAAAAAAGGCCTTATTCGCCTCATTTGCAAAGTGATAATTTTCACTAATCTCTCAATGGATTGTATGCTTATGAGTGAAACAGTCGGGTACTCTCAGCGAATAAGTTCACATGTGGAGATATCACTTTTAATGTTGTCAAGCCGGGACAATACTTTCTATTTACTGCGTACTTTTTCACAAGTTCAGATGAAAAGACGGGTAAATGGTTGTTTTTGTACAGCGTTGCAACATACATGATCGTTTGTACCAAACTGAACAATTGCTATCATTTTTGTTTGGAAATCTTTCCTGTGAGACGAAAAGGCAGAATTGCGTTAAGTAGCCCATTCAAAATATCGCTACCTGCCCTATTGTTAAGCGAGACGTCATTATGTCTTGGCGTCAAATATTGCTTTAGAATTTCCCGCGCCATTTTAATGCAGCAATATTTACGTCATGTGACTCATAAATGTTTTTAATAGAACTGTTATGGTTTTAATGTTGAGTACCATTTATAATTCACTCGTATGGCAAACAAAGCTGATATTTTCATTTTTTAAAAAAATATTGTTATTTTGCCATAATCTTGAAATATGCATGGGATTCTAGGGAAACTATCTAATGTCCTGTGTATATATTTATTATATCTTTATAGGATGCCTTATCGCTTTGTTGTCTTAAAACCAATTTTCGCTATAAGAACGAACATGATATTAAGGATGTACACCTCTGAGAAGTAAAAAAATTCCAGTATTAAACTTTTTTTCTTGTATGGATTTTTGGAAAAATGGGTCATGGCATATTAGAAAATGCAAAAAAATATATTTGTCCCTGTGCTCGATTATGTGCTATAATCGGTTGAAGGTACCAGTTTATTTAACACAATAGGTGATTTTAGGCGATGTTTTGGGTTTTGACCATTTGCAGAACAAATTCATACAATTTCTAACAAGTGTTAATAAGATATGTATGAATGTTTGTAGAATTGATAAAAATATTAATTTCTTTTAAATTATGGATGTAAAATTTCTGAACCTGATCATAATTTGTTCAATATTAAAAAAATCCGTTACACCAGATTAAAACGAGACTTATACGTGATTGAAACCTTAGAAGAGTACATCTTTCAGTTAATTTGATATCGATTTAAATTGCGGGTGTCTTCATATAGCAAACGACGCAAACCGATCTGAAAAATTAAGTCTTCTTCTCTCGACTTTTTCAAAGGCATCCGCTTAATTTCGGTATTCTCTTATCTAGGATTTCTTTGAGCTGACGTATCATATTTGTTTCTGTTTGTTATCAAATGCATATATAGTTTCTTGGTATTTCCGCGTTGTGTTTCAGATAGGGACTCGAATGCAAAATTTCTGATATTTCCGGACGGGGCATCAGATAAGGACCCGGGTGTTTATTTAAGTTTCCGTAAGTGCACAAGACTTGTTACACAGAATAATCTATTTTGGTTAATTCCATGCATGTCTAACGTAGCTACTTTTTAAAGATTTACTTCCTTACCCCCTGCAATTTAAACGGATATATCATAGCACTGCCTACTGATGTTAGGACTTTATAAATCAGTCTTTCTAGGTACATGTAAATATGTGTCTGATATTTACACATGACATTACGTAGATTATTGTAAATACATGCCCGACGCGCACTGTCTTCATAATACCTAAACTAGTGCCAGGCACGCAAATCTCAAAATCAAAAAAAAACAACAAACAAAAACATAAATAAAAAAACACTTTTGCAAGGAAACACGTACAGTCATTGTGCCATTCCTTTGGCAGAAGATACGGTTATCCCTTCATTACAAAAAAACTATAAAAACTGTACGGTACAAACATTCTTTAGGTCTGTAGTTTAAAAATGTCCGTTTGATATGAATGAAGAGAAGGATTGAATTACGTATATGGTGTATATAGATTGTCGAGGGGGCGGATTCTCACCTCATTGATTGCCTCGTGAAACCCTCCAATCATAACGGGATCACACGCGCCGACACATACTAGTACGGTCACACAATAGTGCAATTCACTAGAATGAAGTAGCAATAACGACATTTAAAGTATAAACAAACACATTGTATAAATGAGTATCTGTTGTTTTATTGCCGCTAAACACATACACAATTTGCAGAAGGGAAGCTTATCTGATGTCAGTAGTTTTAAACAAACCTTACAGACTGTGGCCACCTGTCTTCTAAAGGGGGGATATTCTGATTGTGTTATGTTAAACATGTCTTAAAGACCATCTATTTACGATAATAGGCAGAACTACCTGCATCGTATTTATACATGAAAGTTGTCATTTGACTGTAAACGAAACATCCATCGTCTATGATATATAACATGTGCGATGCTTTATTGTGACGTCACAATGAAGGGAATATCATTGTGGAGGGACAGTAGCCTAGTGGTAGGACGACGTGCTCGTGACCAAAGGGTTGCGGGTTCGAGTCATGGTACGGCACTGTGTCGTGTATTTGAGCAATATACTTTACTCCGCTTTGTCCAATCTACTCTGTAAATGAGTACGTGTTTTGGTAGTGCTAGAACTATAGAATGCTAGCTGTGAACACCAGCTGTATGCTCCCCAGAAAGTTAAAAAAGATAAGCCCTATAACCACGGATAATAATTTGTGATCCGTTTTAAAACGATCTACAAACAATGTTGTGATAAAGCGGTATATATCAACTATTATTTATGACATTATTAAGATGATATCACGGTTTAGAGGTCATGAAAAGTAGCCTTTTTTCTAAGTATAACAAATAAAATTTCTTTTGTTGTTTTTAGAAATACAATACAAGTTAAAGGCGTTATTAACTTGGATTAAAATAGCAGTCGAGAAAAAAAGCAGGTTTACAAAAGACGGTAAAAATCATTGAGTTTCCATACAAAATCATTTCTTACTGGAGTGGTACACCGGATGTTAAACATTTACCTACATGTATAAACACAGTTGCTTTTAACAAATAAAATAAACGAGGTTTCCTAATCAATCGACTATAATACTTAAAACAGATACGAATAAACGATTTTGTCAATCAGAATTACGTAGATCAGAATGTCATTTATGTGGTCCCAAACGGAAAGCGTGTTACAGGACACGCTATGGCACTAAATGTATCGCGTATTTCTCTACCTATTGGACGTGATAGAAATAAAAACACTTGAAGCAGACGAAGGTGTAGCGACCGGCTGACGTCGTGTCATCTACTAATTTGGGTCGATCAAAGTGCAGTTAGATCCCAATTAATCCGGCGGAGATTAATGTTTAAGATACCTTCTGCCAACATGCAACACCAGCAAAAACGGTGAAGGTTTATATGACATCGGCGTAATTGAATATGTCATGGTATGTTCTAAATTTAACTCGGATCAGATAAGGGTAGCACGTCCGTCCTTATAATGATAATTCCTTCACACTTTTCCCATCCAATTACATTAAATTAAAAACGAAATATGCAATTTTATGCATTATTTTGTATGTAATTAATGCTAAATTGCATTTTACTTAAAAAGTTTATAATTCAAGCAGCTTCATTGTACAATTATTTACAAATTATTATATTTCGGTATATATTTGCAGCCGCATTTTGAAGGTACTGATAAGGCCATTGAGTGGAAGTCAGACCAGAAATGTCAATCGCTGGTCTAAATCGGAATATACGCCACAATGTACTGTTCTGATGTTATTACTAGGGTCGATGACGTCGTGATTAATCAGTATATCGGTTAACATGAACACTAAAACGATTTATCACAAGGATATATTAATAGCTGCGTGCATATTTACATCTGACACTTAATTAATACTGAGATTATACTACAAGGGTTGTTAAATGATAAAGTCATCTTCACACTATCTTAAAGGTTGTCTTCTCTCGGTTCCGTACTGGGCACACATATCCAATTCATTTGTACATTTTAAAACGAGAAGATCCACCTTCATATTTTATGCACTGTTCCGATTTTAAACACATTCGTACATTCGTGATAACTACTTTTCGAGATATGAAAAACTCTTTTCAGTTCCGTGGACTCGAAAGCATTATTTAACTATTAGAAAGACACCGGTCTATTTTATACACTCTAATGTCTTTTAACCAGCCTTAACCTCTTTGACGTTATATATATCACAGAATCCATATCATATATTCCTTATCGCTTTTATTTTTAGCCCCCTTTTTACTTTAATCATTCACACATACATCCAAATGCTTTTAAAAATATACTTTTGTATCTGATTTTATCTTCACTACAGTGTACTCATATGTTTATTTAAAAGAAAATCACCATTGCTCTAGATGACCACAGCCGTCGATGGACCGTTAAACACAAACAAACAAACATATAAACTTCACCCTATTTTGCATTGTTTAACGAGATATTTCTTGTTTTCGTAGTTCGTTTCTTTTTGCATACATGTAATGGTGATGTTATAAGGTGGGAAATAAATTGCTAACCTTTCCGGTACAACTAACTATACCATTGCAAGAAGTTCATGTTCGTTATTTAGCCATGGACAGTTTAGCTGATATGTTTCAAGATTTTTGGTTCTTAAGTCGTATAGTTCATTGGCTCTTGAAACAATTTTAGGTTTATATTATTGCTTGATGCGTAGTGATTCTACAGCAATCACTATTTAAAAAAAAGATATTCCACGTTTGTTTTATAAAAAGCATCGTACAATGACTGTGCTCTTCATTTAATACACTGTAAACCTTTGATAACAAACTGGTCTAGGAGATGTGTTTTGCTAGATTGACGTAACAACACCTATAATACTTTGGTATCATACCGTATTCCAAACATGATTTAAACCAAGTTATGCAGCTGTTTTATCCTTCTAGGACTAATCAATGATGCTACGGCCAAAACCAAATTATATCCAAATTCATCTAAACTACTGTTGAAGCAGGATGAGGTGAGATTTTATGAATTTCAAACCTGAAAATAGAAAAAAGTAAAATCTCCCACCTGGAATCTTGAAAGATGAACGCAACTTATTAAACATTATTTGAACTGGTTTATGATTTTTTTTATCATTTTTGTTTCGCAAATAGAAAAGGGGAATAATAACATGACTCGTACATATGTAGACTGTCGCGGCACAGAACGTGCCACATACTGTATGTAGGATTACTCAAGGGTGTAGGTCAATTTTCGAAAAGTCTTAATAGCCTAATGTAAGAGTTCTTGAACAACCTGAGGCCATGACGCAACAACATTTAGAGAATATCAGTGACCAAACCTTAACTGATAAAACCGAATGTGTTAAAATAAACAAGGCTTTTAATCTATACGATTTTACTGGTTAAAATAGAAATGATTTGATTAAAATTCATTAATCTATGCCTGAATTATTTGAATTTTTTTTCCTGGATGAAAAGTCGTGATGTGAACGCACCAGTATTAGCATGAAACGTGTAGGGTGTCTATTTCACAGTCATCACGCTACATAACATATACTAAAAATCAGTGTATATACAGTTTAGATGAACACAAGGATGTCATTTTCTCACTAGATAATGACGTGTCAACCAAATCATATTTCGAACTCTTCATAGATAAAATTATGTAGTGCTTAACATGAAGACAAATGCAACTAATAAGGGAAATAAGATGTATCAGAAAGGGACAATTTTTACTATTGAATTGATGACAACCGCTGTGTGATTCAAGAATCTAGGTGAAATCAAAATAATGGCAAGTCCTATAGCAAGGGCAAGGTAAGTGATGACGAATCAGCACGCTTATAAAGATAAATAAAATTGTTTGCTACTCAAGGCTATGACACATTTCCAAATTATGTGATAGTAACACAAAAGGAGGCTTATGGTCTTCAGCATATTTTGAAATCACGTGAAGGAAGTTTGTCAGTCAGCAATCGGTATTTATCTTGAGAATCGTGATGATTTTTTGAGGAAAAATTTGCAAACCTAATCAATTGCGACATGTGAATACAGGAAGATGAAAAAGTAAGGATGGTACAATTACTATGTTGTATCTTTAAACAAGACAGTTTACTCCGCTTGTGTCAGTCTACTCTTCAGCTGTGGACCTGATAGGGCAGTGCTAGAATTTTTGAAAACTAGTCGTTAATGCCAAAATGACAGCACCTGCTGTATGCTCCTCATAAAGTTTAGAAAGATACTGGCTGGTTTGCAAAGGTCCTTTAAGTACGGATAGTGATGTGTGAACTGCTTTCAGACGATCCACGAACTATTATTATCATTAGAATTCAGAAAAGGAAAGTAAACCAACGGAAAAATTGAATCAGCCATGCTTATCAAAAAGTGAAGGCTTAATACAGAACGTAACTAGCGGTTAAAGCTTAACTTAACCTGTTAGTACAGAGACCCAATGTACAGTAAATAGAAATATTCAGAGCTACACATGGACCTTTTTTCCTATAGATGAATTTCCGCAGAATTTTCTAGGACTTATCAATACTGAATAGTTTAATTCCTTGTATGACATATTTGGTAGATGTAAATTAGGCTTGGGGCATTTTTGAATCTGGTAAAATGTATAAATTTATTATTTTTGTTTTGTTTTAGGGATTCCAGCGCAACCATTCAATTTCAGGCTTGAAAAATTACCACGCTGACATAAAAGTGATTCTAATTTTTTTGTGCGTTCAATGAAAGAAAAGATACATGTTTAAATAGTAAGAATAGCATCATATGTAATTTACACCTTCTATCATCGTTCCTGTTTTTGTTTGGCTCATATAAGATTTAGACTACAGCCGTCAAGACCAGACATGAGAACCATTGCTTGTAAGCATACCGACGGGTGTATAGGATTTCGAAACTTATCAAAACGCAAAGCGATCCTTTTATAACGTTTTGCGATTCGTGTATACATGTTCATATGTTCAATGCTTCAAACAAGAAATTTAAGTTATTATTCTTAAAAATACCCAGCAAATTTAAAAAAAAACATTTTTCAATATAGACCTATGGTCATATGTATAAAAACGGACACAAATATGTTGGAACAAATGCTTTTGGTGATAGGCATTGCCAACTATAGGACATAGCCAAGCCCTTTTTTGACACAAATATATGTACATTATGTACGCTATTGTCAAAGGGTGCAAAATATTTTGGCTTTAAGTTAATGAAGATGGATATTTAGACAGCGTTCCTTTTGTTTATGTTTAATATGCACAAGTTATCGTTGATCTTATAAACATGCCATGCTTAATTGGATGATCCGGGATCTAACCTTGTAATATTACGTGATACGTAGCAGAACCAGATATGTAATATCGTTAGATATCATCTTTTACATAAAAACCTCATCTGGATCCTCGTATAATTATTCACAATGGGTAATATGCAAATGTCAAAATCCAGCCAGTCACTCATTTCGCACCTGAACAATACCCGTCAATGCCTTCGTGCTTATAGGTATGAACAAAAACACAGGTATGTGTATATAAGCATGAATGGCCATACCACATCACACCTTGTCTTGTGAATTTTATGAAGGTCGCTCGTCGCGCAGTCAGATAATTCCATTCATTTAGAAATAAGATATCTGAAATAAAGCCAACAGTTAACGTAATTTTAAGTTAACTTTAAACATTTTGCCTACTCCTGAAAGCTGTTGTTATGTGTTTTCTATGCTATTTCAGGTTTATGGCCGTGCACCCCGCAGAGTTGAGGCATTTAATGTGACGAGAACACGGTGGCATTAACATATTCAAAGGAGTAAATGTAGATAATTTTGTTGAAGTGGAAATATGTAAAGTTTTTATTACATCATTGTGGGTGTATGATACGTCCGCTGTTTTTTTCAGTATCATATCATTTTACTTGAAATCTGTGTTGTGTATAAATCGAATAAAACGTTAAATTAAACTTTTTAGTAGTATGACGTAATACTATGATCAAGACAACACCTCTTGTTAGGTCACAGACCAGCTGAGTCTAGTGATGCCGCCAATGTACATGCAGTGTTATACAAAGTTCAAATACAAATACAAACAAATAGCATTACCAAAGAGAACTATTGCATTCCAAAACTTAATAGGAACCCACCTAAACAACGTTTCACCTCTGGCTTTGCTAGTTGTTAATCAAGCCAGTATCCACACTTCTCAAATCTATACCTAAATATGGGGTTATATCCGTTATGACAGATTGTATACTCTAGGAATTAGATGAGTGTGCGTCACACGGGTATGTG
>JAULCA010447522.1:0-10359 GCA_032360845.1 Crassadoma gigantea | reverse complement strand
CCTGTCACTTCACCTAGGAAAATTCATTCATTCTTCCTTCTATTCACTTTAAACTGAAAATAGAAGATCCTGTGTAGCAAGCCTATGTCTAGATCATTACAACATTGGTAAAACGATTATAAAATAGGAAATTTCATCCTTTTCTCCCTCGTTACAAAAGATTTACAAGAGAAAGCCTTTGGATAGATATATACATGTTCACAGTTAAATCTTGTGAGTAAATCTCATCCATCTTTTAATACTTTGCATAGAATTTTTACAACAGACAGCCTACACTCAAAATCTAGGGGTTATGCTCTGTTATGTTCTCTTCATTCCTGGCATTCATTGTAAAGAAATCAAAGGCTAGATGTAAATGCCAACTTGTGGGTGATACAAGTAGGCAAGTTTGATTCTTTGTTGCTCATCATGAGAATCATGAGGCAGCATAATGGTAAAATTGACAGTCATTGAAGTCAGGTGTCGCTCCTCTGTCATCTTTAGATGACAGGTACCTGTACCAGTTTTGTAATAGGTGTTTTATTTTTTTAACCTTTAACTAATCGCATAGATAACTTCCATCCCTTTGATTTTGTTAGGGTGAAGAGAAGATAGGTGAGCTAAGCCCCTTGAATTCCAATGATGTAGGAAGCCTTATGGCTTAATAGTAAGTAAATGTAACAACACAGAGCGATCTTCTAGTAGACTTACGTTGTGTCCATGTCGGTCTTGTGTTGCATCTCCATAATCTCGACCATGTGTAAGTCGATGGCTTGATTGGGTTTCTGGATGGCCAAAACAGCGTCCACCACATGCTGCATTTACAGTAACACCGTATTTAGCAATTGTTCGAACTTTATACCTATCCAGAATTATATAAATACAAGGTAGATAATGGATTTAAACTATGATTTTATAAACCTTTTATGACCCCAGACCCCACATTGCACTGTACAAAGCCCTGGGGACTTGTAATGAAAATAATGTGAAATCTGCATCGACTTAGTAATGGAATGGTATTCAAATCGATAACTGACCTCTTAATTTATAGACTATTTGTTACAAATAACAGTGAACTTTACCTCTGTCAGAAGGTCAGCAAGGTCGTTGTACACTTTGGTGCGAAGTGAAGTCCGTGCCACCTGGATCAGCGTATCACGATCTACTTCACGTTTGATCTTTACTTCATCCAGGACCTGAAATCAACACATGATAAAGTTCACACTTCTGATGTAAGTAAAACTGATACCTGTATAGCAGATTAATCCCATCTAGGGTCCCATCCGTATGACTGTGTCTTACATGGGATTGAGTTCTATCCTGTTATCACAGGTATTTGAAAATATTAAAATCATGATGAAGTTTTCAATGAATATTTAAACATCAATTATCATTAGACATTAAAAAGTAAAAAAAAAAAAGTTCTTTATACAAACCTGCAGAGCTTTGTTTCTTGCCAATTCAAATCCCTCTGCAATTATTCTTGGGTGAAGTCCCTAAGAAAATTGAAGGGAAACATTCAAATGAATAAATCAATATACAAATGAATCGATTAGGTATACTGTATAATCTTGAAGGTAAAAATATTCATGAATTTGACTTAAAAACATATGATCCAAAAAACCCTCAGCCAATCATTTCATAAATCCTCGAGCAAGGATCATTGTCCAATGTTTTTAAAGGACTGGCTTAATAATATTAAGATTCTTAATTTTTTGCAAAGTGTCAAAAATTAGCAAATATACCGCAATAAGTGAAAACTTTAATACATAATATTTTGACATTTTGGATTTAAGTTAGTATTCAACACTGAAATATAAAATACCTCAGAGACATAGAGATCTGCCTGTTTCAATAGTTCTCCAATGATCAGCACGTTGGAAGTTGTTCCATCGCCAGTGATGTCATCCTGTGCGGTAGCCACTCTAGCGATCAAGGAGGCTGTGGGATGCTGAATTTGCTATAAAAGAATGAAAAGTATGAATTAGCACAACATTGAAAAGTATCTTTTTCATAACTCTGTATGACTATTATTCAGACAAACAAAGATTAATGAGGGGTAAATAACTATCAGTTTAATGCCAAGTTGTACTGTATTTGATATCCTGATTAGTGAAAAGGTGTTATCGAGTATTTATGAATATAATTGACTGATTGACAGTTTATTTTAGAAATAACTACCAAAACTGGATATAAATAATTTTATTCAATCAGTGATTTTTAAGCCTATATAAATGGGGTCGGGTACAGATCCAATTCCCAATGAGTCTTCATCAAAATAATTCCCAATTGCCCAACTGAAATTCCCAACTGATTGCCAGAAATTTTAGCCCAGTCAATGATTTAGAGTATAGAATGCAAATCGTCTGCAAATGCTTAGCTGATCACGAATCACTGAGATTATGGCGTTGTTGCAATGGCAAACACTACGCAAAAAAATACGGCTATCAGACAGTAATAGCTCCAAAAGCCTGTCTGATCTCTTTAAACGTAAAAATCCACCACAGACATTATCAAAGCATGTGTGTGCTGGTCCAATTCTACTTGTAGAGACAGAGCCGACATTGGTATTTCCGCGACCTGAGTCAATCGCCGAGCCTGACTCTGACTGTCAATTGCAAGTAATACAAACTAAAGTGATATATCTATGTTTCTGTTTGATAGTTTTATGTATGCAGTTCAAATCAAGACCATATATATACCTTTAGTACATCTCAGGTAAAAATCTAGACCAAAGACCGCAGCATAAGGCACCTTTATCCATGATATTTTCCCAATTTCCAGAAATGTATTTTCATCTGTATGCAAACTTTTCAAAGCCATCAACGTGTTTATTCTAATGATGACCTTGATGGTCTTTTTGATATTAAATTACCAATTGGTCTTTTCTAAAGAATATTTTCCATTTAAAACTTAAAAATTGTGACTTAAAAAAGTCTTCAATGTTGGAATATTCAGTGCAAATACAGGAGATTCCAAAATATTCTTCCATCTACACAGGTTATCGAGGTCTTTTACGGGTCGTTATCCACAAACGCAGGATATGTTCATGGCAGTTATGTTTTCACTTTTCAGTCTTCTTAACATTAAATGACAAGTTCTTGTGACAGTTTACCATTTCGTGGAGAAGAACATTTCCATCCTTGGTTAGCTTGATATCACCAGACCCAGATACCAACCTGAAAATTGAAGAAGACCACATCAATTTGTGTACAAAACAAAAAAATCATTGTGCAACAAATATTTGTACATGTATTAACACTGATTCTCACCAAAATATAATTTTTGTGGACTAAGAGTTTCAGTTAACATTGTAGAGTTTTTGGGAAATCATAAATCAAATTAATGACTTTGTATACATATTTGAACTAAGAAGTTGGCAATTATTTTCCCAAAATTCCTGAAAACCAGTGATTATTCTGGCCTTGCTGATTATGGTGTCATTTTGACGCCCACCATTGAATGATCTTTATTAGCCCTATGAATGACTGATCTTTTCACTACTTTCCCTTCTTCCTCTTAATCATTTGATAACAATGAGAATCTATGTATAAAGTCTAAGAAAGATCTGTCTGATATATATTGATAAATTTCAACAATCAAAATTGAAGATGACCATCTGTCCTCCATTTTGTTTTCTTGATCAAACACAAAACTAAATGGGCACAACTAGGGACCAAGGGGAACCTCAATATGATGTTTGAGAAATAGCCAAAACTATCTTCAGCTGTCAAAATTCAAGGTGGCTGCCTGACAACCATTTTATTTTTTCTGATCAGTCTCAAAATTGATATGGCAGAACTAGGGACCAAGGGGACCTTATATGTGAAGTTTCAGAATTATCCCTTAAGTACTTCTCAAGAGGTTAGCAATAACAAACTTCACCTGCCAAAATTCAAGATGGCTGCCAGTCAGCCATTTTGTTTTTCCAATCAGTCTCAAAATAGATATGGCACAACTAGGTACCAAGGGGACCCTATATGTGAAGTTTGAGAAATATCTCTCCAATGCTTATTAAGAAATAGCGATAAAAAATTTCAACAGTCAAAATCCAAGATAGCTGTCTGTCGGCCATTTTGTTTTTCCGGTCAGTCTCAAAATTGATATGGCACAACTAGGGACCAAGGGGAACAGTCCTATATTTGAAGTTTGAGAAATATCCCTCCTTTACTTTTCAAGAAATAGCGATAACAAGGATTGTTTATGGACAGACGGACCGACCACGAACGGAGGGCGATTTAAATAGCCCACCATCTGATGATGGTGGGCTTAAAATGTATATCTGATAATGGTGGGCTAAAAATATATAAATCACAGTGACAAAGGTGTGAAACAATGTTTCTGTGGTTATTTTGTCCCTGCAGGTAGGGCGTAAGAATTGTACCTGCTGCCCCCATTGCATGATCTTAAGAGGCGTCTTAATTTGGTATCTTATCTTTTCTCTTTCTAAACAACTTTCTACTTCCTCATGTCTCCCCTGACAATGCCTCACTTTTGGATTTTAGTTCAGCATTCACCCCTTTGAGGAAGGCTATGGGTTCTGTCCTCTGGCCAAGACATATACTAGAGTCTATAAAAATGGTAGTTTCATACACCTGCTTAATTCTCAGCAATTTAAGAGGCAACTAAATATCAGATATTGTGTCCTTTCTGTCCCCTGGCCAAGACATACCAGAGCCTGTAAAAATGATAGTTTAAATTTATGATTAACGCTCAGAAATTTTGGAGTGGGACGGCTGGTTCGCCCGTTGTCAGTATAATGTGGCCAGGTGCTGCTGGGTGTCTTCGGCAGAATGGTTTGACATGGTTGATGTGGAAATACTTCGGTGTAACATAATATGTAACTTTCCAATGAACGGCTTTTTGCCCTACGCAAACAGGAAAATATCGGCGGACCAAGGCGCACGTCGTCTGCAGGTGAGGCCGAATTGAACATTGACACGTTTTGAGCCGATTTATTTCTTCAAACTTTTTATCGATGATTTAATCATAAACTAGACCGTAGCTAAGATATATCTATATGCCGACTGTGACAGTAAATATATTGAATGACGACCTGAAACCTGTAGTTTATAATCTCTGTTATCATTTGCCAATCACATTTGCGACAAAAATAATTCTAAAATGATCTTTCTCTTGCTTAAATCCGATTAATTAAAAGTTTTACCTTTTCTTACCTCTATTACCACCTGTACAGGTAAATACTGAAGCAACTTTAGAATTGAAAACTTTCATATAAACTAGAGACAACAACGAACAATTTTCATATAACTTTTTTTCACATGTAACAAATATTTTTCAAGTTATGCACATTTGAAAAATCAAGTAAATTAATTTAAATTTCAATAAATAATTCAGCAGTGGTGTCCCTTTACATAGAAATAAATGTAGCAGCCTAAGGGTTAAATGACCATAGCTGTTGAAAGGGTGTTAAACAATACTAAACCTATCTATGGGTAATTCATTAAGCAATTTGACCAAATGTTATTTCTTTTAGTGAGTCTGATTGAAATTCGTGAGAAATGTGTCTCACACTTTGAGGAATTTTATTTTGTAAGTCTCTCGCTCAAATCATTAGATATTACATGTATGAATAAGTCACAAATAACATATTCCTCAACTTATTGCGAGAGACTGTCAATTATTATGAAGAGTTCCCTCTGGCCCTGATACCAGACTTGAAACATTTTGATAGATTGATATCTGGTGTGGGCAAGAGTGCAATGCTATATGAAAACATGGAGTTATCTGACACCGTTTGGTGTCAGAAGAGTTTTGAGGTACTGACAACAAAAATTGACCCTGAAACAACAAATACCTCACATTTATCGATAAAAGGATTATTTCTTGAACCAAATCTACTAATCGGGCTTATGAAGAGTTGGTGTGTGTTTGTGGAGGGGGGGGGGGGGCTGAGAATTTGTTACAGCTATATTTTGACCTAAACGTAAGTGTTTAAAGTAATTTTACACGTTTTGGGGATTTGGATCGATTTTGGGTAAAATTGCCACCCCCAATGATCATACTTTAAACACCTTAGTTTAGGTCCAATTATAGCTGTGACAAATTATCAGGTCCCTGTGACCGTTTCTAGGCATCAAAACATACAGTAGCAAATTGATTGTTTTCCCTGAGAATAAAAGAAATCAACGAAAACTTATAGGAAAACCACTTATTTTCTTATACCACAGTAAAAAGATACCCCATAGTTACTCTACAAAGCTCTTTCACAACAGTTCTGTCCCGACATGTTGTTAGAGAGAAAGCGTGAATCCCACGTGTTCCAGAAACTTCTGGGAAAGCCCGTCAACAAATAAGAAAATTACATTTTCTAAGAGAAAATACTTACATTTTCAGTGTGCCTTTTGGACCAAGATTCGTTTTAAGCACATCTTGGAGTCCTTTAGCAGCGCTAATGTTCACTGCTAAGGCCTGGGCGGCCCTTGCAACTTCTGCTTTGGGATTCAGCGATTTGATGGCAGACATGTTGAATCGGAATGCCGAAATCTCGCAATTCAGCCGGAAGTGTGCGAGATGTGATCATTGGGGACCAGTAATTATTTTTTATTATTAAAATGTACCGGGGTACAGACGTTTCGAGTGGACTTTTCTGTACTAGGTCGTTTTTTTTCCGGTATTAAGTGTATAGAACCAAACATGAATACGTACTTTCTATACAGTAACGTTATAAGATCGTAATTAATATCATCATCAAAAAGAACTTAAACGGGTTAGCATCAATTAGTTACTATTATTCAAAATTTAACTTTTATGACGTTTCAAGATAAATAGTTGGAAAACTCCAACTCGATCAAATAATGGAGGAATTGAAATAAAGTTTTGCGTACAAATATTCATTGTCTTCATTGTGACGTCATCGAATCTAAATATTTTTGACGTCATTTTAAGTTAATTTGTGACGTCATTATTATAATAACGTCATAATTGGAACCAATATAATCTTTTCTCAGCTATGGTGATGAAAATCCAAATGAAAATAAAGGGTTGGATTTATTCCCCCCAAAGAATAAATTACGTAAACCAATTAAATCTAATTAAAATCGTATCATAATTCCCGTTGCTCTCCGACACTCTTACATTAGATTCTAATGTAGGATCCTAATGTAAGAGTATCGCTGAGGAACGGAAGTTAGGGTATGATTTTAATCAGGTTGACCAATCTCTGGCTTTATACATGTATGTCTCTGTGTAAAATAGAATAGTATCATCAAATTCATATAAATTTAGAACGCAGGGATAATCAAGTATTTCATCAATTTGCTATCGGGCAATAAGTCTTACGAATTTTATATACACGTACTGTGTGACTGTCACGTGTATATGCATTTTAAGGGTAATGAACAAAGATTTATTAAAACTAACTGTATATCTCCGCTAAGTCTACGTCAAATTTGCAGTCATAATTTGTTTTCGTAATATCAACACGACAGTAACGTCTCCAGAAGTACGCGTAATCGTTATGAAAATCACGGAATTCGTTAGATTTTATTGCTTAATAAGTCCGTGTAAAAATCAATGTTTTTGTATAAACAACAAAAACAGTCAACTAAAATATGTATTCGCCCGTAAAAAGCATCTCATCACCTTATCGGACAACAAACAATAATTACTCATCATAAGCACATTTAAATATATGTGACATACATGCAAGCAAGTACTGCGTACAATGGCCAATGACGTGTATACTGGCTCGATACGTCTATGCTAAGGCAGAGGTCTACCTGTCTGCCGTACAATTCACGGCCCAGTCGTTCAAAAGATGATTAGCTTAATACGTGATTAGTGTGATTTTTTGTGATCCTAAAATTCAACCATTTACTGAGTTGTGTAACTTTTCAGATAACACATTTTCAGTAGAATGAAATTACACACAAAATTACAAGTTTTTAGCTTACAGTTACCAATTTGCAGTGATTAACCTTATCACCTCAGTATTAAATCTAGGCCCTAATCTACTCATGCAAACTATCTATGTATCTATCTATATGTTATACTCCGCAGAGACCAAAATGGCTTTAATGCGGAGGGGGTTTAGTACGCATGCGATGCTTAATTAGCCTTGGTTAATCCCAGTAGGTAGGGATAAGCTTTGAATGCCTATATATTCCTTGAGCCCCGATCGTGACTGTGATGTCGTCCAGGTGGTTCCAATCTGTGGATGTACGCACGAAGAATGAGTTTCTCTATTGTTCCGTGTTGCTGTTGGGTATTATGACTGTTCTGTTATTGTTCATGATTGAATTTGGAATTGGCCTTGATATCTCGCAGTCCTTGTATAACATTGGTTACATAGGTGTTTTCCGCTTTCCTTATTTCACGTTTGCAGTTCTTTTGCAGTTAATTTTAACATATTTTATTGTTCCTTAAAATTAAGCAAGAGGATTGGGCACAAGTTATGACAACTTATAAAATGCATCTCCTCAACAATTGTATCACAGCAGTGTGATAGCGACAATAGACATATATGAACATCTTTATATCACAACACAAATTTGGAAATCAGAAAAAGGAAAGAAGAAACAGGTAGAAAGAGCAGGGAAATCACAGGAATATCATATAGCATTTCTTATCTTGTACAACAATATAATGTATAGTAATGTATAATATGTCTGCCTGGCACATACTAGCTACACACTCCGGCTACTTCCTCTGTTCAAATTGTCCATGTAAATGCTCATTCCTTATAATCTTGCTCTGTCGTACATTCAAGCTCTTCTAGATATCGTTTCATTATGCCAGACAGAAAAGTAATGGAAATATTTTGTATAGTTCAAATATTACAAATATCACTTATGGCATGCTGTTTCAGAAAAGATGGTGATAGGATTGGGCACGTTTTATAGAAAGACAAAGAATGAAATGATAGACTATAGGATAAGTTCACCTGTTCTTCAAGACTATATTTAAAATCTATTACTTTTACGAATAAACATTTGAACAATCTCAAAAAATAGGAATGTTTTCATACAATTGTTAGATTAACATTTCCATGTAAAAGCGTGTCGATTTGTAATGGATGATACCGCTGCAGCTTATTCATTTTATCATTTCTTATGTTACTATAAAGAAGACATTCCACCAAAAAATGGTAGGAGTTTTCACATGGGTAATTACAAGCACAAGATGGGGAATCAGATATATTTACACGATAAAGATCATTATTTAGTGCTCTGCAATTGTGTCTTAATTTAGTTAGTAGAATATTAAGATAAAGAGGTCCGTGATTAACATAGAGAGGAGGTTTCTTGTGATCTTTATGCATAGAGTTTTTAAAAGAATTCAGAGTTGGCTGGTTTCTGACAGTTTCCGAAAGGCAATTCCAGAGTCTGGTAGTTATTGGTATAAAAGAAAGTCTAGTGTCTGTTAGGCTATGATTAGGAATAAGGTAATTGTTGTTATTTCTCAATGAGTTGGTGTTTCTTTCTCCAACTAAACCAGGTAATAATGTATACAGGTAAGATGGTGTTAGTTTGTTTTGCATTTTGTAAAATAACTTAAGTTTTCTCCTTTCTCTCTTACTTATTAAAGTTCCCCATCCGGTTTAAAAAATATAATGATTGCTTACTGGAATACCTAGGTAATCCTGTTACAACTCTAGCTGCTTCTAGTTGAAGCTTTACCAATTACTCGATATGATATTTAGAACAACCAGTCCAAAGTTCACAATCATATTCCAATGTAGTAAGTATAAAACATATATAAATTTTACTAAGAACTTTTCTACTTACTAAAAATTTTAACTTTCTCAAAACATTAACCTTTTTCAACGTTAAGTATCACACCCAAATGCCTATGGTTTTCTGAGAATTGCAGAGTTGTCCCGTTAAAATACAGTTCAAAATCATAATCATGTGGTATTTTAAAGATAAATAAAACTTTGGTTTTGTTAGGATTAAATGTGACTAGCCATTGTTTTGACCAATCTTCTATACATTTCAGGTCATGATTAATTACACGTTCAATTTCTATACAAGAAGAAAAGGCATACATCATTGATGTGTCGTCTGCAAACATTCGAGACACACTTAATAATTTATCAGCTATATCATTTATAAAGATTAAAAACATCAGGGGCCCTAGTACTGAACCTTGAGGCACACCTGCCCCCAAAACCTGATTATCAGAGTAAGATTCGCGGATAAAACCTTTTTGTTTTCTGTCCTAAATATAATTCTCTAGCCATTTCGAAATATTACATGAAATACTATATGCTTTTAGTTTTGTTATTAGATCTATATGCCAAACTCTATCAAAGGTTTTTGAGGTATCACAAAAGACAATGCACGTATGCTTCTTTTCTTCCATATTTAAACAAATATTATGATACATCTCAATTAGCTGGTGTACTGTAGAGTGACT
>JAULCA010447467.1:0-10361 GCA_032360845.1 Crassadoma gigantea | reverse complement strand
GAAATGTTTTCCTTGATAACCAAGGAAACACTTCTTATTCACTTTTTAAATTTTTGAAAGATGAAATATAACCTAATCACGCTGTATTAGTGTCTTTTTGAATACCAACTAATTTTATGGAAACGGACCTGCCTCGTTTGTATTGGATTCCAAAACTTATCAAAAGGCCTTTTAAGCAACGTTTTATTGTTGGCTCTTTTAGTTGCTCAACCACTATCCGTACTTCGCACCACCGTTCTTGATACCATTAAATTAGAGTTACAGTCGTATTATGACACTGTATACTCAAAAAGTTGAATCGATGAAATGTGCTGAATTTGAAGAATTCTTTTGATCAATCTTAAACATCCTCCTCACAAAAATGTTTTCTTCACAGTATCATAACCCATACCAAACTTAAGGCACACTTCCTTTATCTTAGTCTGCGAGTTTTCTTTTCTAAGTATTGCAACCGTTGAATTCAGTATATCGTTGTAAATAATTAAAATTCATTTTATATGACAATCACAACAAAGGCCAAAATAAAACATACTGAAGATAAAATTGTGAGAATGATTAAGTTTCTGGTTGACAATAATTTTGTTCATTTCTTTTTCAAGATGATTATTTTTTTTTTTATTTAAAAAGGCTATAATCTTTGATGAACTTATTAACACAGGTCTCAAAAACCTTGCCAAGTCCTTCAATTTCATTCACAAATATATCGATGATGTGCTGTTTCTAGAAAACAAGGAATTCCTTGACCACATTAATCTTACATATCCTCCTTAGCTTTAAGTCAAACACATAACAGACTCATCTACTTTGGCCGCTTTCCTCGATTTTTACCTACCTTACAATCTGACAAATAGGGACGACTTACTACAAAGCTCAGGATACGCGGGGCGACTTCGCCTTTTTCAATCATTAACTTTCCTTTTCTTGACAGTAACACCAATATATCCCCAACTTTCGGTAATTACATGTCGCTGTTGATTCAGATTTCAAGAGCTTGCTCAAACTATCATAACTTCCATGATAGATTTCGATTGCTGACGTACACTCATGTTTTCCGATGATAAAGTTTGATAGATGCTATGGATACGTTTTACGGTTGCTTTCTAAATCTTAAAGGAATGCGTTTTTATGAGTGATATGAAGGTCGTTGTAGTATATTATGCTCATACAAATGCCTTGCGGTTTTGTTGTCATTACCCAAGGTCTTGCTATGGGAACATTTCTAGAATTTGACATTGTTAATTGTCGAAGCGAAGCAGAGGATACTTTCTTTATCGGAACACCTTGGTTTCCATCTCTCCCACTGTTCCTATTTTGCTCTAGCTTTATCGATTATAAGTTCGATATAATTTATAGTTTCGTTGACTCTATGGTACTCCCTTGTTGATTTCTGATAACGGCCTAAGTGTACCTCATTCACAAAATTTTGCGAACATTTCAAATATATCACTTAAGCTCAAATGACTAGTGATTGTAAAATGTATTTAACCAGACTTAAGTGTTTACCTCTTCTAAAACGATGACGCATAATATGGTAGAATGACATACAGAAACACAAGGTTAGGCCATGGGTATAATCCAATAGTATATGTGTGTTCATAATATTCCGGATTGTTCATAATTGAACTTGCTACATTATTTTCTATATTATGGTTAAGTTATATATCGTAATATTCCAAAACAAAAAAATGATATGCTTGATGAAGCCTCTTTTTTTTTGCAAAAATATTAACAGCAACACCTTCGAAAAATAGACTCTCATGGAATATCATTTGTCAATTTAATTATTCTTTCACTGAATCAGCTCCAAATTTAACGACCATATTTGAGAGAGCAACATTTCATCTAATGGTGATTGCGATAACATCTCAGCCTGGCGTTTAAAGTAGTATGTTAAGGTTCTGCATATGATTAGATACTTATAGACTCTTATTAACATATTATTTTATTCCAATTAGATGTAGTTACATAAAATTACATTCAAATTTGATGTAATGACCTGAAATTGTTTTTTTTTCTATTTGATGTTATTGCTACATATTGATCTGTACAGTATTTCTAAATTCTGTAATTATACATGTACTGAAAAATGGCGACATAGATACTCGCCTTATTATATCAAAATAAAAATTACGGATAATAGTAACACAATAACATATGGTTGTGGCCTAATAACTTAATTATTTTTTTACCGAATTCGGTGACATTTGGTTAAAAATTGTATGATTGTTCACGGTACAGTCTTCTGGGCGCTGGTTAAAATATTAAAAAGGCCCAAATAAAGAACCTTGGCGTATGGTTTGAACAAAATTATGAAAATTCAAACATTAATGGTATACCTACTGGTGGCAAACTTGAAAACAACTTAGAATTTAACTTCTGATCCGCTGTTTGGAGCTAAAGGAGGACAGTTAATTGTTCAAATTCAGCTTTGTTATTCATATCCCAGCAGTTTGGTATTCATGCTTCAACTATTGACCATTAAGACCAACAGGACGATTCAAGATTCAAGGAACTTATTTAATGTCGTATGCAGCAAATATACAATACTAGCTGTCCGAGGACACAGGGCCTAGATTTGCATGGCGGATGTTGTCGGGAATGAAAAATACGCACAAACTTCCGGAACACATGGTCTTATTAACCTTGTTCTCTTTCCGTTTTAACGATTTTCAGTTCGATAAATGGTTTTATTAACACTTCAATATTCATTTATTTTGGAACTTTTTTATTAGGGTGGTCGGATGGTGCAGTTGATAGCACACTTGCCTTTAACCAAGGCGGCTGGGGTTCGATTCCCCGATCTGACGTGAAAAAATATGGGGTCACCTGCCCGACCACGTAAGTTTTCTCCGGGTACTCCGGTTTCCTCCCACACAAAGACCCCCTACGAGCTAGCATCCGGACCAACAAGAGTGATTAATATAAATTATAAAAACTTGTTTCATGATTGTTGTAAAATCAATAAAGTTTACATTTTTTTCTTAACTTTTTTTGTTTCACAAATCACGAAATTTTTGCGTGTTATTAAAAGTCATATGCAGCAACATGAAACGTTAGTTTTTCAATGCCTGACGCCAGTCTACAGGGGCTTAGCAAGGCAGACTTACACCCATATTCCGCCTGAACTGATCAGGAAAGGGTTTACAATATCATTAAAATTTCAGATGGTCATGTAATAATTTATCAAATTTTTTTATGAACATATGCATAGTTTCCTTTTCTAGAGAATATCCCTGCTTAAAGATAGGCATGACTTACGCTTGTTTGAGCGAGTGAGGAAATTCACTCTGAATGATAATTAAAGTTAAAATAAGATTTGTAAAAGGAAGAAATAATGCTTCCGATCCAGCTGAGATATCATCAACACCAATCGATGCCTTTGTTTCCTGTATATTTAATACATCTACGATTCTACGATCATCAACGATTGACTGACCGTCCAAGAAGAAGTATACGCCTAATAAACGCTGAACTGAACAATATATTTGGTAAGTATCCAATTATTACTAATCGTTGCATTTGCATCAACTTTACTAATCACACGATACAAATTCATAATACAAATCTACACTATATCTTAGGAATAGGCAAATTAAACAATATTGTGATCTAACTTAAATTTCAAATTCAAAATATGAAGAAGCCAAAAGCATCACTTTATTTATCTTAAGACATTCGGTTTTGCCATATCGTTTTTCCGTGATCTGAAGTTTCCTTCTACACCAGTTTATATCCTGTTGACTTTGTAGGCTGACTGAGTCTCCTGAAACACTCTAACAATGGCGCACATGTTGGGATGTGATTGGTGGATCTTCTTCTTCAGCTTGCTGAGCCAGGCTTCATGGTGATTGTTAGTTCGGGGAGTTCCAATCGGGTACGGCAATCTCTCTGGATTCATTGTGTTACGAAGCATATGTAGTCTAGATCTGTGGTGAACAAAAAGGCGCAGAAAACAAAATAGTATGTTATCGAATAAGCGGTAAATGTTCACAACTCATTTTTATTTCTCTGTATCAATTTGATCAATATAAATTATGATCGACGAGTTTCAGCCGAAAAAGAGTTTGAGAAACTCGAATGATACCCAGTAATGTTGTATTATCACAGTGTGAAATACATGAACTTGTATGGCATGACCTTAACACTGGATAGATAAGCCGGGTACAGGATATACCTATGTATTACATCTGATGTTAAAGTGCAATTTTTTTGAAATTTGATGAATATCGCAGTAATATGGCACACAGTTGTACATGAATACAATATATATATTCAATATGAGGAGTATTTATAGATTTATAACTGAACTTGGTGCATTATCTCCTAAATTATGTTAAACAATGGTTCCGTTTGTTTGAAATGATCAATCAGCCCTGTGTTTTGCAAAATGTTGCTTCAGCATCTCCGGTAGGGAAGCGATAGATAGACCTAATAGAGAGTCGTTACTCAATTCAAACATCTCTTCAGCAAATCTCGGTGAACGACCTAATTTTAGAGATTAAACTTTCATGTGTTTTCAAGGGGTGATGATATATCAGATTGTCATTGTATTCATCGATAAATAAAAATGTAAAACAAATATTCTCATTTTAAATGTTGTAATATAACATTATCTTTCTATTTGATGTAATTACATGCAATTATTTTCCTTTAGATGTTCTACACCTTTATTATATATAGTGCAATTTTCATAGTACACATGTACTTTGCCCTCGCATACTTGCCTAACTCTTTTCCAATTTATCGCATATTTGTTTAACTTATAGCTCGTACTTCTACCACTTCATTGTACATCACTTTGACATTCAGCATTACTGACAAGATATAAGAATTGAACGGCATTTTTTTTTCAATTTCAACGGTACTATAAACGCAAATCGGTTGCATACATATTCCATGAAGCTCGCTGTATGTAAGCAATTTGGGTTCATACCCGCATGAACATTGAAAAAATACAGTTCAATCTTTAATTTTTGTGTTATAATTATTCAGTTATAATTTACCTTAATATAAACAGATTGAGTGTTCATGTATTCTGGTTTATTTATAATTTAACTTGTAACTTTAATTCTTGGATAACGTTTAAGTTTGATTCTATTCCATTCCCCATTTAATTGCTTGATAAAGTCCTCTTTTTGCAACCATTAAAAACTTCAACGCTTTGATGAAAATGTTTAAATATACTTCATTAAAACATCATTATTTTATTGCATATTCCTCCACTGAATCAGATCCACAATTGACGACCATACTTGAGAGAGCAACATTACATCTATTGAAGAATGTGATAACATCTCGGACTGGCGTTGTAAATACTATTTACACACTCTTATTTACATATAATTTTATTCCAATTATATGCAGATGTATAAAATTGAATTCAAAATTTGAAATTACTTTAAACTGTTCCTATTTTAAGTCATTACTTCATATTGATTTGTATAGTACATTTAACTTTCTAAAGTAAACATGTACTTACTTGATATATGCGCGCCATCATGATATATCAATCCATCACATAATTACGGATGCAACGTTGCTTGTGGCTTTATAACTTCATTATTTTTTGACCGAATTTGATGATACAAATGTATTTGCTAGTAAATTGTATGATTGTTTCTGGTACAGTCATACGGGCACTGACTCTTACATCTATGAGGCCAAAATACAAAACAATGCAATATTTAATTGAATGAACGCTTTCTATTGTAAAATTAATAACATTGTAAAGATAAATCTTTAAATGAATTCAGATAGTTTCAGTGAAAAGAAATATATCTCTTATCGAATTAAAGTTGTTTATAATGTAATAGAAATGTCTCCCCTAAAGCCCTTAAAATCATTATATCTATGAGTATAACACATCGTTTTAGGTACACTGTATGAAATGCAGTTTTATACATCAAGTGAATAGAATCACGCATGTGCAATGCAGCAAAGGGATTGAGGTTTAATTTTTTTTTGTACTTCTGGAAAAATTTGACTATTTTAATTTAAAATCTGGAATAGCATAAGATAAGCTTTAACGCATTTCACAACCAATTGTATGTATGCGTACTTTTCTTGAAAGTACATGCACTAGATTATCAGGAAACGATAATGGTTTTCTTGCGTCATAAAACTGCGTAAGGTACCGACACTGTAGTTAACGGTCTGTATAACTCAAAATTGATGCATTAAATGGGACCTGACACCTTCGTAACGAGTGTTGTTATCACAACCAAAAGGAAATTATCAAACGATCAAACGAACAAATGAGAAAAAAAAAATCTCCTGGATTAAAATGTCAGAGAATAATTGGAAGGAACGATCGATGTGGGAGACACTTTCTCTCATACGAAGGGAATTATCGGGTTCCACCATTCAGTTGCTGAATAAAAGAAAATGTTTAATACAAAAAAAATTTCTGAATAGAAACCAATACCTTACCGAACTTTCATATAAAAGTGAAAAAGATGAAAAAAACAAAAGTCAATTAAAAAAGAATTAAAAAGACAACAAGGCCAGACCGAGATTCCAACCCTGGTCCACCAATCACAACACGGTTGTTCTCACCATGTAGGCTAACTAATTACAGGAAGTTCACTAGTCCAATTCAACTATTGTTTTATTCAAAATAAAATTCAGGTAAGTCTAGTGCGCTGCATGCGGCGAGATGTGAATCCTTAAAAAAATGTCTTATAACTAGAAATGCATGGTCGGCACAGTCAGACAAGTATTCGAACCCGGGCCCCTCCGAACTTTAGACGGGCGCTATACCAATTGAGCCATCTGATCGCCGGCGATCAAAGAAAAGTCCAGTTCCGCTACGATGTACATTCTTCCTTTCTTTTTCCAAATCTTCGTACGTAATCTAGACGGACGCTCTACCAAGTGAGCTACTTGGTCACTGGCGATCAACCAAGTCCATTTCCGCTACTATTGCAAACATTCCATACGTAAACGCGGGTAACACGTTGCTTCGCCACTTCGAAAGACAAAACGTACTCAGTAGGAATATTGATGTGTTTGATTTGCCTTCATAAAGATGATGTGACGAAGTTATTACACAAATAAATAATACAAAAAACTTCAAGCTGTAATTATTCATAGGCTGTATGAAAGCTTCTGAAATCAATAATCCTCATGGCGTCCATATTTCATATAGACATCAACTACTGTAATAGCCACACGTAGAAAATTCATTTCTTAGAAATGCAGCAATTGATCAAATAAATATCAAAACAAAATTTTATATGACAGCCTTTCTTATTGTATGGGAGGAGGACGGGTTGATATCAAATATCGGGCAATTATTATATTTGATATCTTTGAGGAAATTTTTTTTTTATTATAGAAATCAATGTGTTGATAATCGATAAATCCGCTGTATTAGCGGTACAGCATACTGGTTGTCGAGTGCCTTCGATCATGTCCCGATTGACGAGTGAGCATCATAATTTATCTTAAATGTTCTTTTTATACAATAAATGATTCAACAATGTGCATGTCAAATTAGAATTGTGGTTCGGTTATCATGGATATTGAAAAACATCGCATTGCTTACGCATTTCTCATAGGAGGATGGTCATAGACATTTTGCTTTTAATTTAATTTGTAAAGAAATACTCATAAACAAACAGCAGAAACTATTGAAGATTACTAGTCAGGGCCCGTCCCGGTCGACCATGAGATCTCTAACATTTGACAGTACTGAAATATCGGGCCAGGTTGGCGACAGTTTTGCCTCCAGCCAGGAGTATACTTGAGCTTGATCTGTATATAGCGTCTTTAACTAATATAGACATTGCTATCTCGGCACAGTCTAAGTAACTGCATCAATTGTCCGCATCATACTGACTATTTAAAAGAAATAATAAGTTATTTTCTGAAGAGATACATTCAGGAAGTCAAAAAATTCAAGAAAAAAAGTTAAATAGTTAAAAAATGACACCCGTGTTCATATTTTACAGTAGAAGAGTAAGATGGATAAAATTTGAAATAGCTGTAATATTATTTTTGGTAATATATGTATATAAAGAATTCGAACAGTACTTTTCTTATTTTTTCTACTCTGTATGTAAGAGCAATTATCCTATTTTTCTACCGACATTTGCCTCTTTCATAAGTTCAACGCTAAACTGTATAAACATCAGTGTTCTTTATACAACATTATCAGTTCCAAAAATATTTGTTCATTTTCCATGAAAAAAAACTATCCAGTTTTCAAATCAATTACATGTTGATATTTCGGGCGCGTGGTTCTATACATAGAAAACAAAGTACTATTAGGTTACGTAGGCCCTTGAACCGGAGTTACTATACCCTGAAAGGAACACTTTATTTGGGAATAAACGATCAGAATCGGCAGGAAAATATGCGTAATTTTACTATCTTAGAGTCAACGGAGATTCTGATTAGATTTCTTCGACAAGGTAGCATTAGTCTTGATAAAATAGACTTTTATAAATGATACAAATATCCAAATAAATCGGATCGGACGGCATGTTAACCAGGAAAATTTTGTTTTGTTAATTATACTTACCTTTAAAGTGCCCATGTAACGCTAATCTGCAGCCATTAAAGATTATGTACAATTAAATTGCCTTAAAAGTATTATCAAATGAAAGTTGCATATATAAAATACTTCTTTGCATTCCATATTAGTTTCCTGAACCGACTTCCCACAAATGTCCCCCGTTTGGTGATGGTTAATGATAACGGTCATATTGCGCAATAGCACATGATTAGAGAAGGCTTAAACGTATCTGGCTACTTTCGAGTGTACCGCCATCTTTTCTGCTTAGGGTTGCCTGGTCTAATTTGCTCTTGGAAGTTGCGTTACCCTCGTCTATAGCTACAACTTCCTGCCATTTTATTAAGTTTTAGACATCACTGTTCTCACTTTCAGGGGACGTAGTTTTCAGGAGAAAAGTCGATATCCCTTCAAAAACAAGCCCAATATAGTAAGAATGGTATTTCGTTTAGTGTATTGACCCGTTTTGGACACCAGTATATCTCCTTTGAGTGTTAATTGGTCTGTAGTATATGTTTGTCTGCAACCTTCAACAGACGTCAGAGGTCCTATTTTTCCTTTATATACTTGTTTTTCCCTCCTCTCATAAACAATGCTTAATCAATATAGTAACTGAAACATTCACATTATGAGAGAATGCTATTCGGTCAAAGCAGGGCATTCCCACAAGAGCTTTCGAGTGAAAAGCTTAATATGGCAAAATAATGATTCATTTGCCTGTACATATACTTGGATTGGAAATGAAATCCATACCATATCTGATGTTCTACGACTTTGATATTTACATCGTGACATACTTAAATCAATAAAATGGGAAAGTATGATACTACCCTTTCACACATAGAACAAAATGAGTTTTGGCATTACTGAAATATCAAAGACAAAGTGTATATATTGTATACGTTCCAAAACATTAAACGTCAAGAAAACGTGACTGTTTTCTACAACAGGAGCTGAAAAACGGGAACTAGAGATGGATAATATCTTGCTACTCTTAAGCAAGCCCTGACCCGGGGACAGGTAATTGTCGGGCGCCGTTGCGTTGTGAGTGAAGTATAATGACACATCTATCATGCTAAAGGGATCAGACGGTATTCGTTATCAATCAAAGAACGTGTAATCTATTCGAAGACACAATGTTCCCGTCAGGACTGATTTTTTCTTACAAGGATTACAAGGGAAGCGTCGATTAGACGCTACGTCTGTCTCTGTCCCGGTATGCACTTCATTACCCGTCTACGCGTAAAAGCTTTTGTTATTGAAACTTGGCTTTCTTAAAACCTACAATGTGTGACGTGTCGATAATCTCGCCATTTAATGATACCATAAAATAATATAAAATTTAGCATTCCGAATTGTTACAGTGTGTTTTGTTTGCCCTGATCGCAAAATCGTTTGGAAAATTCTCTCACCGCCCGCCATTTTGATAAAGGGAAAGCTTACCATGTTTTATATAGCTTAAAGGGGTTATACAATCCGTCAGTCAATTATCCCTGTCGATTAATAACATACAGTTTGATCTCCTGTAGATTGAAAAAGCATATAACGTTTAACTTATCCCCCACAGAGCTATTCCTCGACTACATACAAGTTGATTGATTTGATATTAAGAGCAATTTGTCGCCTGATCATACCAAGTATTGCTACTTGGCTGATTTTTACCGTCTTGTTTTAAATATCCAAGATATGCTATGTATAAGCGAAGTCAAAAGTGTATAGAAAACATTATTTGATTTCAAAATCAATCAATCTAGCTCAAAATATTATTAACAGGACAATATTTTAAAGATGGAACCTTGAAATAGTATAATACAAAGACCAGGTGTCCCAGAATGATAAACGGCTT
>JAULCA010447456.1:0-10361 GCA_032360845.1 Crassadoma gigantea | reverse complement strand
AGTAAGTGTAACGGCTGTGGTCTGGTCAAATGATATCAGTGCAATGCTTGTCTACTCCGGAAACGTGAGGGGACAGGGGATCTCATCCAAGCAGAAAACCAAATTGCAGCAACCAAGACTGAAACGAAGACATATGGGCTATGTATCTGAGTAACAGTTAAGTATAGACCATTTAGTGAGGTCACCAGTTCCATAATTTCTGCAACATTATTTTGCATCTTGGTTACATAGTTGAGTTCGACATGGTATTTACCGTTTAGTATGTTAGTGTTATGCCACTCTTTCTATATATTAACTCAGGTTACCGGAAGCGATTGTATTCTGCTGGCCAAATGGAGCGACCCTTCTGTGTCTGAGAAAAAGAGCAATCAGTCATTATCTGAAGCGATAAGAATATAAAATCTGGGAAAACAGGACATCATGTCTCAAATATATTGGTGTTTTTCTTCGTGATCGAGACAAATAGTTTATTGAAAACATTTAAGATGACAAAGACCCCGAGCTCGCTGAACGGGTCTCATGGAATCTTCGGCGTAGTCCGATTGGTGATACCATGCATTAAGATTTAATTTTGAATTTCTCCTATTCTCTTCCCAAAAAGCTTGGCATATCTCCTTCCCGACTCTCTTGTTGGTCACTGATAAGTACAGTGTCAGGATTTATGATAAGGTCACGTAGATTTATTCGGAATATACCGTTTAACCCCAAAAATAATCCTGGTTATCCCTTAAATACATTGTACGTTTCTGAGAAAATATAGGCTCCGTTGTGCATTAACAATGAGAGGAAAGATTAAATGTATTATATGTGTTGGTTAAAAATCTCATATTGTGCACTGGTTAACCTATTGTTCAAACAAACATCGTAATGTAACACGAATCGGCCAGCGGCGGTTGTGAAGATAAATCACATTTCTACGTTTCCAATGAATATTACCTTTAGATTAAGAAAGGTTTACGACATACCTTTTGAAAAATCTATTTTGAAATTGTACAGTTGGTTAGCCTGTCAACGCACAGGGGCAAGACATATTATAAGTTACAGGTATATGGTCGTTGAAATAAAAAAATAAGATAAATTATTCTGGAACTGTTCCAATGGATATGTGTCAAGTGCCTATGCACAAAAAAGTGTCGGATGTCTGAACAACGACCGCTTTGATTGGATAAAATAACTGGCACGTGTAGTTGTTGATTGGCTAAAAATCACTGGCATGTGTAGTTGTTGATTGGCTAAAATCACTGACACATGAAGTTGTTGAGTGGCAAATACCACTGGAACATGTAGTTGTTGATGGGCTAATATCACTGGCACATGTAGTTGTTGATTGGCTAATATCACTGGCGCACGTAGTTGTTGATTGGCTAAAATCACTGGGAAATGAAGTTGTTGATTGGCTAAATCATTGACACATGAAGTTGTTGATTTACAAATATCACTGGCACATTGTAGTTGTTGATTGGCTAATATCACAGGCGCACGTAGTTGTTGATCGGCTAAAATCACTGGGAAATGAAGTTGTTGATTGGCTAAAATCACTGGCACAGTTGTTGATAGGGTAAATTAAATAGCACGCGTAGTTGACGATTGTGTTCAGTAACTGGTACATGTAGTTGATGATTAGTTATGTAACTTGCTCCTTGTTTTTGATGAATACATTTAAAAATCTGAATCGTCATATTTTATGAACCATATGTATATATTTGTTTATTCATGCTGAAGTTGGAAAAAAGGTACACCCCCTTTCAATGGAGGGCGTTAGTAATTGTCTTTCATAAGTACAAAATGATTATACCATTACATATAACAGTTCCTAATCTCTTTCCCAACACCTGTCACATTGACCAGAACAGCTGTATGTGCTATATAGCGTAGGGAGGTGTTCCCTTAGGGTATGTAGAAGTTAATATTTACTACTGAAGGCAATACCGTTAGGTTTAGTCTCTGCCACTGTAGCAGGAAGTATATTCACATTTTTATTTATTGAAACTTAACTCAAAGTCAAATCTAAATTAAAGATTCTAATAATTTCAAATTATTCATTTATCTTTTATCTTATTCATTATTTTCGTTGAATGAGAAAAATGAAGGACCGAATAAAAAAATGAATTATATCAGTTTTACTTACCTACACTAAAAAAAGACTCTTTCATGCTCAGGGTTGTAGGATAGGGAAATTCCACCCGAGTGGTTTTCAAATTTGGTAAAACCCAAGGCTTTGATACATTGTTGGTCGCTTTTCTTTCTCTTTCGCAAGGATGTATTACTACACTGTAGACTTCATATGATGTCCAAAGCTGGCACCAGTTATCCTGGTCATGACTTACATGTATAAACGGATAACAGTTTGTGAAACAGCAGACCGATCGTAGTCGGATGATTGTGAACAGGGGGTGGGGACTATTTATTGTTATTCGATAAAACAATATGTTGTAAGGATACGCTCACTTGAGAAAAAGTAGAATCCCATGATGCAACGGCAGCGGATGTGGACATTCCTTTTCGTTAAACACATTTTCAGCAAAACAACGCATCTTTGATATAAACGTTTCGCTGATACAGATGGTATCTCCCTACCATTTATCTCCAGTACGCTTCATTCAGGACCATGAACAGCTAGCATTAATAGGTCAATTGAATCGTTTAGTTAGAACTTGGGAAATCCCTCTGGTTAACATTTGATAAATTCAGTCAATATTGTAAACAACCACCCACACCCACACCCCACACACCCCCAAAAAAGAACTCGGCATATAATCCAATTGATATAAGTTTGAAAAGTTTGATTCCAAATAATGTACCGTTGTTGCGTGTGTATTAATTCCGTCAATATACATCTATATCTATGATAGGCAGTCAGCAGTAAGCCCCGGGAGGAAATACTACTCGTCCATTATGTTACCAACAAGCTGGAAGGCTATTAGCTCAAATGTATTCCCAAATGTCTCATTAAATTTTACCCGATATATGCTTTTCGCACAAAATGTATCAAATGAAATAAAGTCATAGTTTATCGATCGTTAATCCCGTGTCACATACATTTCCCTTCATAACTTGATCTGCCTCAATACGTAAACGCAGTTTATACATTGTATGACCAAAGAGGCAGGGGCATTGTAATATCCAACGGGGGTATATTGTTACGTTGTAATGTAATCGCCTCGCCCATTACATAACGTGCTGCGTTACGCCGCTACGAAACTAAGGCCAAAACACGCGAACACTACAACAGTATCTTTTTACACTTGGTCGGGAAAAACGGATAACAAGGCAAGTAAATTGATAATATATCGGCTAAAATGGAAAAAAACGAGTTTCTACGTTGTGTCTGTTAGGGGTAATGGGATATGTAACGTTTTGTTTACCACTCCTTAGATATATATAATATCTATAGATGGTAGGTCACTTTGACAATCAATGTCTCAAAAATCGGTAAAAGATGTATTCACCGGATAGTAGGCTGTCCTTTTTGTGTCCATAAGTTTTGTTTGTTTTGTTGATTTTAATCGCAACACGTGTGTTTTGTGACGCAGGATGTCGATCGATATGTCACGCATAGAAATAAAAAGATAAACGACACTGAGAACTTTGTATCAAAACTTTGATAAAATGCCTCTCGTTTAACTGCCAACATCGCATATTGCCAATATGTCCCATGTTCCTTTTAAGAAAAATCTTTCATACGTAATCCTCAATATATCGCTTAACTCCATTATAACGCCAATTAATCTGCAGCTTTCAGTCTGCACTGGTCAGTCAAGGTCAACCATCAATCGCCTTTAGTCATAAAATTTGATAACACCCATTGGTCGCCTCTTGTCTTAGAAATCGCACAGCGTCCCTGTTGGTCGATTTTTGGTTTTAGGAATGAAAAACACGTCTCTTGTTATAGAAATCACACCAAACGGATGGTCCTCATTGGTCGCTTCTTCCAGGAAGTATACAACACGGAGACTCTCCATTGGTCGCCTCTTGTTCTAGAAAGTAAAACGCCATTGGTCGCCTCTTGTTATAGAAATTGCGCAACACGGATGTCTCACATTTTCCGCCTCTTATTTTTTAGAATTGTTAGCATCATGTTCTAGGAAATACACAACAAATAAGGTCCCCATCAATCGCTTCTTGTTTATGTGATATTACACAACACGGATAGCCCCCTATAGGTCGCCTCTTGTTTTAGGAGTTACACAACACGGAGGGTCCTCATTGGTCGCCTCTTGTTTTAGGAGTTACACAACACGGAGGGTCCTCATTGGTCGCCTCTTGTTTTAGGAGTTACACAACACGGAGGGTCCTCATTGGTCGCCTCTTGTTTTAGGAAGTACACAACACAGGAGGGTTCTCATTGGTTTTGTTTTAGAGTTGTCTCTTCTTATATTAATCTAAACCATAATAAGCACGTTTCATATCTGTTACAAACCATGCTTGTTTCTGAATAGGTATTGGAGTTACACAGTATAGCATTTCATTAATGTCATTCCATAAGATTACTAATACATCATTTTGTACCTTTATTGTCGGGAAAATAATGGGATTGTGATACTATGAATTTCTTACCTGGTTTTTACGGTGATAATAAATAGGTAAACATGAAACGGACAAGGCTATCATTTTAACGAGAACCCGAGGGGACCCGTCAATTCTATGACCATCGTATGACTTCTATTAATTATGGCAAAAACATATACACGAGTACATCTTGTACAGCGTAAAAGTCAAACAAACGACCATATTCATTGAATAATAAGAAATTTATTGTCCGGACTTCTACGAAAGGTTTCCTTCATTTTAGGTGAACTAGCAATACAAGCGTTATAATTAGCCATAAAGTATTTGGAGACTGGTTGATTTTTGCAGTAAAATCGAAGGTTTAGACTCCAATAATATTGCGAGAATTCCTCGTTTTCTCGAAATAGAAATCAGTAAATTGCTTTTCGTCTAATTTACTGTGCTTGTCTATTCCTCCCTGTAAAACATTTACAAATCAAGAAACCGAGTCGGAACACGTTAATAAAGAACAAAGTGATCAAACAGCAGGGAAGATTAGACGAATGTCTCAAAAATATTTCAATTTAAATCAGGGGTTTGAGTTCATTGGAAATTGATTATCGTTTTTTTTATTTATTAAAAAAAAACTGGAACACAAAATCACGTGGTTGCACAGCAAGCGTTTATCGTACCACGGGTTTATCAATGGGACTTACCATTCTCTATTCTTAGTTAAAAAATAAACATTGTAGACGGAATAGAAATAGTTTAAACAACATTCTGCAATTCAAATCAAGCATAGAGTACAGCCATTATACATGATAAATACCCTTTCAGTCGATATGAAAACGAGACAGAAAAAAATCGACCACTTGGGAGGAATAATGTGTTTATATTTGTGAATGTCACATCTACTACAAATACACGTTAACGCAGAGTTCTGTGTTGATGGCGGGATCCCTGATAAATATAGCGCATAACATGTAAAATATAGGCCAGCCTGCCATACAGGCACGACTGGTGCTATAAACAACTCTCGTCGGTGAATTATTAATCGGACAAGGAAAGCAGAAGACATCAAACCGCACACCAAGGCGTTGTAATGCGATAATCTGCTAAGTCGAGCATAATGAAGATGGCACCGAGTAGAGGTTCGCATTCAATACGTCATTTCCGGTTAGGACAATATGGAAATGGCGTCGAGCTACAAAGCTACAATGCAAAGAATCACGCACCTGTTGTTTAGAATAGAAATAATATTACACCATATCCGGATCGAAAGTGATTTCATAACGATGATAAGAGTATAAATACAGTACTTATATACGCGTCATCTTCTGTTGTTTTTCAAATATTGTGTCGAAATTTTTTATTTCTGTTTTTTCTTGTTCCTCGTTTTCATGTATATATCGATTTTATACATCAGTATTGAATTTTAATTGTTTTGGATTAGCATTATTTCATATCTAAATCAACAATTATGGCTAAATAGAAACATTCAGAATCATTAAAGTACATTCCAAGAATTATTTTGAGTTTTAAATCATTTAAAAATGAATTTTCTTATAAAAAATCACGTATCTTTATTTTCAATGTGGTTGATGACAATGGGATGAATTAGTTTGAATAAAAATAAATAATAATAAAACAAAAAAATGCCAGCCAATTACCTACCTGCATTCATTATCTCAAAAGACTAGGAACCACGCCAATAATTCTATTTGGCCTGACTCGTCTCCTTTTAGAATCGATTTGTATCAATCTGAACAAAGTACCCAATTAATTACCGGTAAAACAAGTAGTTTGTTTATCTACAAGAACGATGATTCAGCTTTTCAATCAGCTGATTCTGTACACAAGAAATTCCTAGAATATATTCAATTAGACCTAGCTAACGTCTTCGTTCTCTGACAAAAACAAACTGAGATTGTATCCTAACCAGTAAAGCAGATACGAAGCTTCCGATGATGTTTTTCATTGCTGTTATACAAGCAACTAATGGAATCTTAATTGATTTACCAAATTAGTTTGAAGTGGATTAGAATACTCAATACCAATTACGGAATAAATCGATAGTTACGACGTTACTGCTCTTTACATAAAGAGCCCTTTAATGAATTGTGTTAAACTATCGGAATGCGATTGTTGTAGATTTGACGGTAATTTGAAACTACTATATGAAAGGCATTTGGTCAGTCGCAGACGGTAAATTAGGAAACCTATCGACATCAAGGTCATGACTTTGTATGGGATGACCTTCCTGATTGACCAGTCACGTGATTTGATTACAAGTGTTTGATCTGCAGAGTTCTCCAAAGTGTTTACATACAGGAGAGAGTCTATTTACAGTCAACTCGGAAACGTCCTTAGGTAAAGCTTTATAGCAAGTATCACCCGCGAACAGATTGGATAGTATATAGAAACAGACATTAATGGAGACAGACAGCATATTGTACACATTAAATTAAAACCTGCTTGCTATTAATGTAACTTACCTATTATGGTATTCAATAATTTATCAAAAACTTCAGATTATCTCCCCTAATCTCTGTTTATGTAATGCAGCATCGCTGATCTGAACTTCCAATAACATCTAATCTTTTTAATACGAACTTCCAATAATCCGAATAAAGGGCCTCTACTCTCTGGTTATGTAATGTAGCATCGCTGATCCGGACTTCCAATAACCCTGAGTCTTTTTAATACGAACCTTCGATAATCCGATAAAATGTCTTTAAATGCAGTTATTTTATTTAAGTTAAATATTCCCTGCAAATCCACCCCCAAATTACAAAAAACTGTTACTTACTGGTGGTATTTTATGTTTCACTTTAAGAAGGATTCATCATTCTAAATAGTTTATTGGAAAACAAACAATTCGGGAGGAACTATTCCATTTTACAGTTTATTTTTAATTTTCAACGTATGAAGAGCAGTAAATATGTGTAAATACGATTATCAGAAATTGATTTTCGCATCACATTCACATTTTTCACAAAATTACACACGGATCTACATTTCTGAAGTATTGTTTCGTTGTTCTGGTATGCTGTGTAGAACGTTGACCGGGAGCTAGCCCTGAACAAACACAATATCAGTAAGTACGGTGACATCTCCAGCATCTGAATCTAATTTTCCGTACTATTGTATTCACAAGGCGACATCCATTCATGTTTGTGTAGATCAATAAATGCAATGAATGAGCCGCCAGCTGTGGAAATGTTTATCAGGGTAGATAACCGTAGGTCGCTTACCGCATAACAGTGGCGGATCCAGAGACCTATCTTGGGGAGGGGGGTTCCAAATTTCCTGGGGGTTTCCATTAGGGGTAGAAATTAAGGAAAATGGTTAAAATACATGATTTTTAAACAAAATTCTCAGGGTGGGGGTTCCTGAAGCCCAAAAAAAACCTCTGGATCCGCCACTGCCATATTGCGCTCCAAACGGTTTGATAGGTTGGACCACAGTTGTTTGTTTATGAAAAAGTGTCAGACTTGGCGATTTGCTGTTGCTTTAAACGAATCTGACAAAGACTTTCAGGACATACATTAAAAATTGCAGGTCCATCTGGAATAACCCCGAAAATGTTCAATTCAAAAATAAGCAAGCCGCTTAATAGGTCCGTACGAACGAATCGGTACTATGGAAGCGGCACATACTACCGTTCGGGAGACCTCGGTAAATTACCTCTGGGAATGTCATGTTATACTCATTTTGAACACCTCGCCGAGATAACAGTTGCTTTCGTTTGATGACGAATCGACCGAGGTGTTCCGAATGATGTTCCACTATCATTTGGAATACCTCTACTCGCTTAATTAATGATGTATTTCATTTAGCTGAACGTCCTAGTGGTGCTAACCTGAAATTGGTCTGCTAAATGAAACCAGTACCTTCCAAATTATGTTCCTGCATGTCTTATAATAATCTAATTATTTACAAATTGTACACACTGTAACGTCACTTTTCATTAAATCACTGATAAAACACACTTTGATTGATTACAGCTGCCTATATATGCATTTAAGTGAACAAACTTTTCATCTGCCACCATATTGGGTCCTAATCGGTACCCTTAAGTGAGGCGTTCAGCGGCTCGCCACATCCCGTTAGAAAATGAACTTTATTTAACAACAACTTCGGAACAAGCTTAATCAAGCAATCACTTGTGTTTTCCTTTGTGGAAGCGCACAGTGATCTTACATGTAGGAGTTATTGTAGAAGGAGAGTGCATACTACCACTCATTTAACGGGTTGGTTGGTTCGTACCGGCCAGTTTGGGACGTACCACTTAACGTACTCTCGCAATATCCTCAGCCCGTGCATATCTTCATTGAAGACTGCATCTGCTGTCACAATTTTCTCTTATATTGCTTGTCTAATAACGACCGTTCTCCAATATGTGATGCTGCGTTCTTCGCGATGTTCCCGTCCCTCGGAAAAGTAGTTGAAATGATTGAGTTCCTGTTGAACAACATTAGTTCCAACACAAAGCAGTAATTTGACATAAAATTAAGTCATTGGCCTTCATGGCATCATGTTTTTGAAAAAAAAACAGTTGAAAGAAGTCTACAGCAGCAACTGCAAAATAAAAATAAATAAAAAATAAATAAACACAAATATTAGATATTCTCGTAGGATTAGAAAACAAATTGAAAAAGACAATGCAAAACCATGAAACGGAATATCAAATGGGAAAATTGTATATTTTATGGAGTAACATCACCTCACGTGACAAAGTGACGTGCAGCACGCGACCGTATGACGATAACATTAGAAGTTACGTAACAACCAATTTGTTCGTTTCATCAATTGTTCGCTGAATATTTCGTCTGCCTCACTGGTAAACGGCTATAAATGTCCTTACGCACAAGTCTGTGTAGAGCCTGATGTGTCAGTATTGGTTATAGTACCTGTTATCACAAATAGAATAAATATATATAAAAAACCCAAGGCTATGTAGGCTTCCGAACGGCTGAAATAACAAGAAAAAGAAACAGGTTTCGCCAAACCATCGCCAAACCGACGTTATTTCAGACAATCAATGACATGTATATGTTTTCATCAAAGATATTTATACGTAATTTAAGTCAAATACAATAAAACTATCATAATAAAAACAATGTCGGTACAATTCAATTGTATTTTTCCAAAATACCAGTGGTGTTTTCTACTCTCCATCCCTTAGTAAAGTCAAAAGGTATGGGTAACATGTAAAAGTGTGCAAAATGTGCTTGTAAGTCTACATGTATTAAAATGTTTGATTCTTTCTCTCAACTACCAGCAACGCCTTTCCTGCTGGATCCGCTAGTTATACAAGTAGTATTAGTTAAATAAAACACCTCGATAAAAAAGAGACAGATATCCGATTTTTTTTGGTTAAAATTGAAAAGTGGAATTATTTTGAAAATACGAGCAGTGAATTTCAATGTGTAACAATGTGGATTGAAGTCAATCAACTGAATCTGAAATTATAATAGTGGAAAGAAGCTGGTACATTAAAAAAAAAAAATTATTGGTCATTTAAATTGTAAATTATGGTAATTGTTTTACGCCTGCATTGCATTTGAACAAACCTGGCATGCATTTGGCGTCATGATCAAAACGCGATATATTTTATTTTCATGTGTCCTCTGTAATTTTTCATAATTTAACTACTTATACCGAATCAAACGCTGTGCCAAGGGAATTATATTTAATCAATATTAGGATATATCAAATGATGATTTTATTGGCTGTAGAATACCTCATATAAAAATAAGCAATATTAATAATTTACGGGAATAAAGGATATTGAAAACTATGTATATCTATTATTCATTGCCGCCTACTTTATTGATCTCATGAATATTCATTACTGTTATTATTCAATC
>JAULCA010447423.1:0-10363 GCA_032360845.1 Crassadoma gigantea | reverse complement strand
AGTGTTACAAATGTCGTGTATACCCCAGTATTACTGATGTTGTGTATACCCGAGTATAACTGATGTTGTGTATACCCGAGTATTACTGATGTTGTTTATACTCCAGTATAACTGATGTTGTGTATACCCCAGTATTACTGATGTCGTGTATACTCCAGTATAACTAATGTTGTGTATACTCCAGTATTACAGATGTCGTGTTTACCCCGGTATTACTGATGTTGTGTATACTCCAGTATTACAGATGTCGTGTTTACCCCAGTATAACTGATGTCGTGTATACCCCAGTATAACTAATGTTGTGTATACCCCAGTATTACCAATGTTGTGTATACCCCAGTATTACTGTGTATGTTGTGTATACCCAAGTATTTCTAATGTTGTGTATACCCCAGTATTACTGATGTCGTGTATATCCGAGTATTACCAATGTTGTGTATACCACAGTATTTCTAATGTTGTGTATACCCCAGTATTACTGATGTCGTGTATACCCCAGTAGTACTGATGTTGTGTATACCCCAGTATTACTAATGTCGTGTATACTCCAGTATAACTAATGTTGTGTATACCCCAGTATTACTGATGTTGTGTAAACCCCAGTTTTACTGATGTTGTGTAAACTCCAGTATTACTGATGTTGTGTATACCCAAGTATTTCTAATGTTGTGTATACCCAAGTATTTCTAATGTTGTGTATACCCCAGTGTTACTGATGTTGTGTATACTCCAGTATTACCAATGTTGTGAATACCCCAGTGTTACTTATGTTGTGTATACCCCAGTATTACTGATGTTGTGTATACCCCAGTATTACTGTGTATGTTGTGTATACTCCAGTATTACTGATGTTGTTTATACTCCAGTATAACTTATGTTGTGTATACCCCAGTATTACTGATGTTGTTTATACTCCAGTATAACTGATGTTGTGTATACCCCAGTATTACTGATGTCGTGTATACTCCAGTATAACTAATGTTGTGTATACTCCAGTATTACCAATGTTGTGTATACCCCAGTATAACTAATGTTGTGTAGACCCCGGTATTACTTATGTTGTGTACACTCCAGTATAACTAATGTTGTGTATACTCCAGTATTACTAATGTTGTGTATACTCCAGCATTACTAATGTTGTGTATACTCCAGCATTACCGATGTTGTGTATACTCCAGCATTACTAATTTTGTTGTTTTTCTTTAAATCTATCTTAACTGGTACTGTATATACTCCAACAATATTGATGCTGTGTATACTCAAGTATTACTGATGTTGTGTATACTCCAGTATTACGTATGTTGTGTATACTCCAGCATTATCGATATTGTTAATACTTCAGTATTACTGATATTACATAAAGTACAGTATAACTGATACAGTGTATACCCCAGTATACTTGTAGCTGCTTATGTGTATACTTCAGCATAAATGATGTTATGTATGCTTTAGCATAACTGATGTTGTGTGTGTTCCTTTGCTGTTGTTGTTGTGTATGCTTCAGAATCGCTGACGGTATGTGCTGCAGCATCACTTATGATCTGTTTCATTGTATTACACGATTGGGTGCTGTTAGTTTATTGAGCGGAAACATGAATGATTATATATTTAGTGTGCATTATTGTAAATATGTGTCTCCTTTTTTAAATATTTTTTTTTCATCTTTTCTCGATAAGAGGTAACAGCAAAGTTGATGGTGGCGTGTTAAACGTTAAACACTTGAGTTGAACACCTGTTGTTGTTATTATCACACTGAGACATTGCATTCTATTTTAAGTTGTATTCTGCAAAGCCTTATACATAACACTTCTCATTGATGAATAACCATGTCATGTGTAATGTGTAATGTAACACAATACATCTCCAGCATACACGTAGGCATACACACATTTGGAGGTTTTAGCCAAGTGACATATGACTAGTATTTAGCGCCTGATAAGACATCTCCAGCTTATTTCTAAAATTGTATTGCTTAAGGTATATGCTAATTGTAATTATTTTACTCTATATACTGTAAAGCGCTTAAGAGCGGCTTATTATAGCTAGATAGAATGTTGATTGTATCAACTGCTGTATATATACATGTACCATTGGACGACAGACGATCTATATGAATGTGTTATTTTCCAACAATAGACTATGCACGTGCAGCTGTTCCAAAACCCTCCCCGCAAATATGAACAACCAAGTAGCGGGATTAGCTGCCTCCGATATCTGCCTATTTCGAAATTTACGGAAAAATTTATTGGAAAAAAATATCGACTTTAACCTCAGGAGACCTTCATTAGATATTTTGTTAACACTACATCACTCTGTTTATATAATCAACAAAGATTCACACCTCTATGTCTTTGTTATAACATCGGCATGTAATACAATTAAATCTACCGCCAACGTACCCAAATCGGGACACTTTTTTAGTAAAATTGTTATGTATTTTATACCATCATACCGATCCCAGTATTTTTTTGTTCACTTTATCCTAATAGATATTATTATCGTTTCATTGGGATAATGCTCAAGTTGATATTTCCGGCACGTTTTTGTATAAGTAGAACAGGAAATATAGTCATGGTTACGCAATCGCGAAAGAGGTGTAGCTGTACACTTAATTAGTCAGGACATCCCTATCAGTTTTGGCTTATATTTGGAGATGTAAAACGTATTAAGCTTTACATGGCATATCTTTGAAATATTTATGAATTCCGGGTCCTTCTTAAAGAGTTTGTTTTCAAAACAACCATTAGTTGTGAATAAGTAACATATGAAAAGTCATATACAAAAATTGAAAATTAATAACGTTGCATGGCGCATCAATTTAGAACGTTACATTTTCGTCATTATTTACAAACTAAAACTGTGATTGTAACCATAAGTGGCAGTGGATAACGTTCATATAATGTTTTATTGGTATATTATAATCTTTAAATTCATAATTTTTATTTAATATATGTCTTAACACAGCATGCAAATTTCTTCCTTCAGATGTCCCGATTTTGGTACTGTCTCGATTTGGGTACTGTTCATGTGAAGGTAAAATTTCTCTGTATCTAAAATGTTTTTGATAAAATTTAGATTGACCGTTCCAAAAGCAACGAAGTTACCTCGGTACTAAAATTAAGAGGTTTGAACCTTTTGAGGTTAAAATATTTCCTGATTTTTCGAACATCTATATATGAAATATGCTTTGAAAGAAAGCAGAAAGTATGGTGCAAATGGCCTTTGTCAATATGAGACATTTTATAATAAAGGTTTGTTTGTTTGTTTTACGTCCTATTAACAGCTATGATCATTTAATGACGTCACAGGTATTGGTGGTGCAGAGAAGACAGAGTTCCCGGGGAAAAACAACTAACCTACGACCATTAACCTTCCGACTGCCCCACGTAGGCCTCGAACCCATGACCCAGTGTTGGAGGGCAAGTGGTAGCAGAATGTCAGACGCCTTAAATTTGGTCCTCTGAGCTTTTACACCAGGGTAAGTTAAAACCTTTCATCTGTGTAAATATCAACAGAATGAGTAACCAACTGATACGTCCTGAACACTAGAAGGTATATACTAATGTGCATGTTGGTTTGTAAGGTATTGTAGGCTTAAACATGTCAAACATTCTAAAAGATATAGCAAACATAGTGTAGATAAGAAAGAATCATACCAACTCGTAGATATCACTACAAAAATAATGGCTTAACTGTATTTATATGTATGAGATCATCCAGTCATAACTAGATGAGTCAGGCGCGATAAAAACGCATAGCTGAATTTCTGTAAACTCATTCTATTTAAAGAAGTCACCCGTTTCGTGGAAAGACAGCCGACGATCGTTAACTAGTCACATGTAAAATAGTCTTTGGATGTCAGTAAGTATATGTGTATGAGCTTGTAAAGCCGTGAATAGAGAATTTCTTACTTCAGGTTGTATTTCTGTAACAGCAGTAAGTATATACATATGCATATTCCTTGATTGACAGTTACCCTATGTATTACATGATAATATGTTAGTAGATTACTGTTTTGAGAATATGCTCTATTTTTGTATGACAGTGTCGTATAGCCAGTTATTACTTGAATGAGCACAATAAGTAGCAAACATATAACGAACGTCGTTTCATGATCGTATCTCCACTTATACTACAATATGATGATACTAGGCAATTCCCGTTTTTTGGGGGAAAGGTTAGTAACAAAAAACAATATTTTTACACATTATATTCATCACTGAAAATCATAAGAAATCTTTTTGCATGACTTTACATATACAAAGTCTGTGTATATTTTTTTGAATATCAAATAACAAAGTGTCTTATAAATCATAGATATATTAATTTATTAAGTCAACGGAAATTCCTACCGTGCGATTTATATCAGCATTGTTTGTTTTAGGGGGTTCGAGCACAAATGGACGACACTATGGCGTCTGAGGAACAGGAAGGGAAATGCTCTTCTCAAAAGGTGCGGAATTTACACAATAAGATAACAAAAATCAATGTTTTTACACAATATATGCATCACTGAAAATCATAAGAAATTATTTTGTATGACTTTACTTATACAAAGTCTGTGTATATAATTGCTTAAACTATGTTTTGATTTTAATTCATTTGACCATAATAGTTAATACCTTCAGATTCATTTGTACGTATAAGCTTTATCACTGCCCTCACTAAAAACTCTTATTTTTTTTCAATATTGTAGTTTATGTTTCAATTACTTTTTTAATATTAAATAATAAAGTGTCTTATAAATCATAGATATATTAATTTATTAAGTCAACGGAAATTCCTCCCGTGCGATTTATATCAGCATTGTTTGTTTTAGGGGGTTCGAGCACAAATGGACGACGCTATGGCGTCTGATGAACAGGAAGGGAAATTATATTCTCAAAAGGTGCGGAATTTACACAACAAAATGGTAAAAGTATTAGGTGACGATATCGCTCCTATGGACGGCATGAGAGACACGTGGGATAATTTGTTACAACTCTTCTCAAACAACGCTCCCCTGACAACTAAACAGATACACAGCATAAAGAAAATAGGTGATCTCGTTGATTTACTAATGCTCGAAAAATACATCAGTTTTGAAGACTACGAGCCGTTTGCAGATAAACTGGAAACAGTCCATAAAGCAATGGCAAGCCTTGTACGAGGATACTCGGATAAAATTAAGAAACAATTAGCGGAGGACAATGGTATGTTCTTCTTATTTTTACATTGATTACAAAACGGCTTATTTGAATCATCTTATAATGATAAAATGTATAAAGCAGGTACATACTCTTCTCAAAGAAACATTGTTTAACTTTATTTTCTGCTGTGGGAGGAGGCTTTTACAAATATTTTAATAAGTATTGATAATCCTGTTGTTTTGTTGTCAAAAGCAGATTTTGATATATATGAGCAAATACGAGAGACGTAAACAACACCACATTATTCGACCATTAAATACAACATTTTCTAGCGTACGTCTCTTTTAGCATATTATGTATCCTAACATATGTCCGATTCTTGTGCTCATAATACTAATATGGTTTACAAACTACTTTTATATTCATGTACATGGGTTTTTTTCAGCTTCGTCGATGCGATAACATTCCCTGAATCTGGATGATTTGGCGTGATTTTACATCAACCACAACCCAGGAGTTTGAAAAAAACCTAATGAATACCTTATTTCGGACTAAAGTTATTTTTGAAATTGTGTTTCTTCATTTGAAATTAGAACTTTATATACGCTTATGCGCTTACTTAACATTGCATCATATTTTTGAAAATCACATTTTATTAGATGTTATCCTAAACAAACATATTGAAATAAATTTTGGACACATTGAATGCGTCTGTTTTTTCTAAAGCTTTTGAAAAAAAGTTTTATTCTTAAAGATCATACAATAAAAAACATCATGCAATAAATCATTTTGCAAAAAGATGTTTTTCAAATATTTCACAATCATCACAACATATTAACTGCAAAATTCCGCATTCCTTTGTTTAAATGTAAATTGCGTGTAGTTAAATGGGTCTCATTGTTATAATTTAAGTACACAGCCAACCTCTAATGTGTGTGTATTGTAATCCCACTTTGTGTTCGTTCCGTGATATACCAAGATAAAATCTATTTTTACGGTAAATATACATATCCATTACATCATCACTCATTTTATTTTTTACCATTGTTGTTGCGACACTGTATATACACACACTTATAATGATGTTGGATTGTATATACTGTGTTTTGTGGCTATGATTGGGGTTTCCCGGTTTACAAAGGAAATTTCTACGGTTCGGAGGTCAAATCTATTCAAATATCTATTTGTAGAAGGAGTATCGATGTGTCTGAGAATTTCCAGTCATACATATACTTCCTGTTTAAACTTATTAGAGCATACTGTCGTGTGACAACCGATATCAACAAGGTGCTTTCACGTATAAAAAGACTTATTCCGGTCTTACTAGTGTAAGATAATCAAACAAAGAGCTATACAGTTTTTACCTGTAAAAAAGGATATGTTATTATTTTATGGAGGATATTTATATATGAGCTCAGTTATTTCGACATGATACGTCACATAATGAGATATAATAGTTCATAGTGTAGTGACACAAATGAAGCCAAAATACTACATACTTTGAACGATAACCAGGCTTACTTTTAGAGATAATGAACGACACTGAGTCTAAGCTAACGGTACAACAACATATCTGAGTAAATAACATTGATAATGATAAGTATCTGAACTCGTTTTTCTCATGGAAGAAATCTGCTAGATGATTCGAAGACCCTCCCCACTTTGTATTGATATTACAGTTATGGTATGTTGCCAAGCCGAACCCGACGCCCACTTGAATTGCTTTTACAATAACGTTAAAGGCTAACATTTCTTAAAGTTTGTGTTGTATGCCACGAGCTACTGCCTTATATACCATGGCCATTTCATTTGCATCTTCTGGAGAATTCATTTAACTTTTTTATATATTTTTTTAGATATGATCACTGAGTGTTTAAATATGGTTCAATGTCAGTTTTGTTTTTAAATGTTTTTTCGCGTTGTACACAATGGCAGGCATATACAGGCAAATATTCTAAGACTTGGAATTCTGGTTTCCAATATAAGTCGTAAGTATGTTTAACATTGAAACGAAATATGTATGTTGTTGTAGGACGAGCTGAAAAGAAGGACAAGTTAAAACGTAAATTATCTAAAGCTGCCCCTGCTTCAGAATTGGCTTCACATACCTCAAAGGACAATTAACATCTTGATGGATACAATTAGTATGATAATAAGACAACCTATGGGGATAGCAAAGTTAATTTTAATCAAACAAAACATCAATCACTATTGGCAAATAATTTTTAAATGCACAGAATGAAGCTGTCGTTATCAAATAATTGGTATTGTTTACCACTAAATATATCTTTGCGCATATTTTTTTCACCAGTATATATGGTGTTTATTTTCGAAAGAATGGTGAACCCAACTACACCATATTGTTCTACACAGATATCAAACTAGCCAGTAGAATTCTGATACAATCTACGTATATTGTTATACATGTATGTTGTTTTGTTGATACTCACACAGAAATAGTCTTCTTTGAGGTTCCGCAACATCAACTTTTGAAAAACTGCAACATTACACGAACAGTTGAGCACGATGGAATACAGTAATTATTCATAGAAACCCAATAACAGAAACACTGAATGAAGATATCTGTTCTCCGTCTATTTATTTGTGAAATATCCACATGACCGACAGTAGTTCATCTGATGAAGAAATGTAAAGTAGAACTTTTTCTATGGTGCAGAACTAATAATATACTTTTGTCCCATTCCAATATCATCAAGAAAAAGATTTTCTTCTTTTTCTATTATTTATACACAAAGAGAATAAAAAATGTAACAGTTGGCAATAGGATATATAATTACGTATGTAGGACAAGATGTAGGCGTTTACTGTTTAGTCCAACTACATTAAACAATATACATTGAATTTGTGTTATGTTTAAAACTGCGTGAATTCCACCAATCAACAAAAACTGTCAGACATCAGAAAAGAGATAAATAATTGCTAATGTCTGAAAGTAAATAAGAAAACTTTCTGTGGTTCTAAGTATCTATATAAAAACTCGATAACGTGTTGTTGATGCCTATGAAGAATAGTGTGGGTTCTATGTGATTAAGTTCAATTGGTATTCATTTTAAAATCGTTTTTATAGAAAACTAGATTTTAATTAGATAACTTCAAATTTTAAATACGTTTTATTTTAAAACACACGCAAATGTACAAAATGGTATCTTTATATATGTAACGATTAAGGACCTGTGTAAAAATTGCCATAACATTAATAAATTATTCAGTAACCATACGCAAAATGGAAAAACCTGTTTTACTATTAAAATGTAACTTATTTTCTGTCATTGTTCTCTATATATAAATAGTATCATTTTGTCATGGTCCATTTCGAACAGTGATTATTTCATCTTTGTCTATGACATATATATTGCCATAAGTGACTTATAATTAATGGAAAATTTATATGTGTAGTTATAAGAGGTTACGTAAGCCAATGTCTAGGTTAAATCTATTTTTATATGTATTCGCGGAAGAGCTATTTAGGTTATATGGGTATAAAGAAATCTGGAAATTTCCACAACAAGGTCATCGTTCAAGGCTGTACAGCACGCCGAGGTTGCACACTTTCCACTGAAAAGAAGACAAGCTTTGGTAAGAAATTTTGATGAACATGTGTGTGAGACAGTGTGAAGTTAAGAATATCTGTATTGGTAATATCTCTCAGTGTCTAGTATTGGGTACATTTTAGGACAGTTGTACCCGGATTCGATACTTTGGAACATAAATAGACGATCATAGCTAAATTTGATCGTATACAGTTAAAATAATCTAATCTTGTTAAGAAATAAGATACTGTTGTAGAAATAGTAACACGACGTGTGACCTATTGTTTACATACATGTACTTCCCACTGCTTTGAAACAAACCTATAGATTTAGTGAACACACATATGTGTGTTTAAATTCTATTCATAGATAACGTCGTTGGTCCTTTACTACATGTATGTGTATCAGTTCGGTCTTGTTATCGCTTCTATTTAAAGACGATGTCGTGTGTTGATAAAGTTAGCAATATATATATTTATATATATCATTGAATGAGATTACCTATCAAAGTCTGCGATATTATACATAATACAGTTGTAGTTGTAAAGTTCTTAAAGAAGTTCATTTCCTTTCATTAAGGTTCAAAAAGCTCACTAATAGATGGTTAAGTCATCGTAAAATTTGAATCTGCTGATCAATCACATTTTAAGACCCGCATTAGATATTGTATTTCGAAAATATTTGATTTGTTGTTGTCATGTGTTTTTTCTGTACGTTTATACTTTTTAAAGATAATAACTAAAGTTAAACGCTAAAAGGTTGTATACAGGCTGATAGAGGGAGGAAGAGTATATTTCATTGTTACGTGTATTCTTAATTGTGGTTTCAATTGTGATCATAATTCTGATTTATTGTAAAACCCACATTTAACCAGTGATTCAGGAACAATGTAAATATATACCTCATATTAACAGATAATTACTGAGTTTAGCCCCCCTCAAAATTGTATCTTTTCGCACCATCTCCTGTTTTAATCCAGATCACATCGTCTACTCAAAGCACCGAATCGCTACAGGCAACAAAATGCTTATATCCTTATGTCAATCTAAATTTAATGTTATTGCAGGAAATAATCTAGAGCATACTCAGATCGTAATAACCGAGTTCAACAGGTTGTGGCTAAATGATTTTGATTTTGTTAGTTCGGGCATCACCCAAAATAAATCCCTGTATCAGTCGCTATATAGTGACCAAACTGAAGCATTTAGGCTGATATTTAAATAATTAATCGGCCTTATAACATGTCAGTCTCATTAACAATTAATCTGAATGATCCAAATGACCAGCGGTACTTAATTTCACATTTTCTGTCTAAGAAGAAGCATATTGGCTATAAATCAAGATGGAAACCCTAAAAGCATAGTCAAATTCACCCGTATAATATCGCCACAGGTTGTAGGCGAGAGAGCAATGACTTAAACAAATTCTTCGTCATCAAAGTACTGACTAACAACCTCATATTGTCTAGACAAGTGGGATTACTTCCTTGTCCCGTGTATGTAACCAAATATTCGTTTTCGTGACAGAGGTTAACACCCGAACAGTCCAGTCTAGCAAACGACATATGTTGTACAACCACGTGTTGTGAATACGAATATGGGCCATATAAGCAATTTCTGGCTTGTAATTTAATCATTGTTGTGATGTCTTATTTTTTAATTGACATTGACATAATTGTCACGA
>JAULCA010447422.1:0-22263 GCA_032360845.1 Crassadoma gigantea | reverse complement strand
CAAATAATAGGCTATTAATAGGAAATGGCGTTATGATTTTGAAGCTTATAGGATCGCAACTGGAATCACGTACCATGACAATCCGCATGTGCCAAATACTTTCCTGCTCCATTCTACAAATAAATATTAATCGCTGTACCCCTTGCGGTAATAGCTATGTTAAATCTGATGAGCATGATTCTGCATTTTAGAAACGAAGAAAATGTATGAATTAGTTTCCTTTTGTTAATTTGTAAACACGCCCTCAAAAGTTGTCATTATGTAAAATACCCACGTGATCAATTGGATATTTCAAGACTCTATGAAACCTGTTCCGCTACTTCCTCCATGTTTATTTCGACAACATAGTGTACGACTAGGAGGTCAGACTTTATACCACTGTAGGGTAAGTAATTCTATTTCTTGTAATGTTACACGAAGATTTATGTCAGAAAAACCTTTCAATTATTTTATATGGTTATATAGACGCATTAATTAAAAATAAGGGGTATTTAATGAGGAATAGAAATTTAAAAATCTGAATGGTATGCACTATGGACCAAGATTGTGTAATGTCTATGTCTGAATACACAACGGGGTCATAGGAATAGGTTTTATCATACAAATCAACAGATGAAGACAATTTGCATTTAATGGAATAAACCACTACAATAACTCGGAACGTGAAGTTCTAAGATTAAACTGTTAACTTATGGCAGTTATGTATGGTGGACGGACGCTAAATTATATATCTGTTACAGTTCTGTTTATAAATAACCACACTCATCATACGTTGACCTGAGACTACTTCAATCTTCAAGCGTTTCAATGACTGCAATTATATGGTATAAACTATTCATTCTGATGATTAATATTTTGCTATTTGTAAATGATATAAAACACTACTTCAATCTACGTTTAAGTTTCGTTTTCAATTCTACGTAATGTAGCTACACCTCATACATGTACACGTCATATAATGGAATTTCCAGGTCACTATGGAGTCAATGTCGCCTTAGTAACTTAAGGTTATTTCATGCTGTTTACCCTTAACAAGACTCATTATGAGATCGATACACGGTACTTTTTATCACAGGCAGGCAATTTACACTACATATTTCAGGTTATAAGGAGAATATAAAAGATAAAACAAGGGAATGTTTTAAATGGCTAATTATTATTTATTACTACTCATTACAAGACAATGATAAAGGTACATCTGTAAAACCTATTTTCTTTTATATGAATAGAGCATTATTTGGCTAAGTAGACTCAACTTTGATAATAAAGAACGTTTTTGCCGAGTGTGTACAAGAGATCCGTGCCATAATAAACGAGTAAGGATCATAACTTGGAAACGGTCGAACCCTTTATTTATATATTCCGTAACCCATCATGTTAGGAAAATATTCATGACAGCAGGAGTTTCTTTCTGTTCAAATAAGGAGATAATTCGTGGCATAGAAATGGTGGAAGTTCCATCTCTTCAATCATGTATTCGTGAATGTCTGAGAGAACTTAAAATATACACCTTTGCCACCAAAAGTTTTCATTGTTTCTTCTACCAATAATAATGTGACGGAATAGAAAAATATGGACAAAACTTGAAAGATTTCCTTCCTCCGCAAACAAATGTATTAATGCATTTTCACTCGGTCCTTGTTCCGTTGCCATTCTTTAAAGTTAGGCCTAATGTGCAGATTTGGTCATAAACTGAAAACGTTTGAAATCCCCATCCTCTAGCCGAATTCGCATAAATTAGACATTGAAAGTAACACACTTACGTAGTACATGAAAGCTACAACAATTGCTGTTCAGTTGTTCTTTCCAAATTCAATAAGCCATAGTCTGCTATGATTGGTTCGCCCGTTGTCAGTATAATGTGACCGAGTAGGATGTTTTGTTGGGTGTCTTCGGCAGTATGTTTCAGTGAGGTATCACTATAAAGTCGGCATCAGTGCCGCGCTATCACAAGGAGACAATCACGAACAAATACTGCAGCCTCCAAAACCACACACGCACATCCTTCACGCATCATCTTGTACACAGGGGATGCCGTCTTTAGATGACCATAGCTGTTGATAGAACGTTAAACAATACTTAACCGAACCACACCATAGTCTGCTGTTCAAAACATGTAAGCAGAGATTATCCCTATCCTAAAACTATATATATATTTAATTATCACGAAAAAGATGAATACACATACTCAACTGCGATTGGGAATAGGGTACAATCCTGCCGTTACAACAATAGTTTTTGGACACGTGCGTTAGGTAACGCATGTGTCTAGGCGATCACGCATACTACGAAGTTTGCTTAATGTGGAATTTCAAAAACAATATAGAGGTGACATCTACAACCTGATATGGTATATCTGTCCTTATATAGAAACTGTTTTCCCCTTATATGGAAATCATTCATTAACTTTTCATTCATATACAAATGTTTTCGGCAGCGATCCCTAGCATTTTCTTTCATACCGGAGTGACGCCATTTTGTTAATTAGCCATATGTGTGTGAAAAATACAACAATGAATTTATTTGTGAGTTTACAATTAATAAAAAATATTCTGAATAATTTTCTGACGGAGCTCTACTGGTTAAAATTGTGCTTCCCGCACTCTTCCACGAAGAGGATGGTTTCCTCTGACTTACTTACTGTAGTGTTCCAACATGACTACAGTACACGGTTCCCGTCACCCTGTTTTAATCACTAACGTTTTGCCTTATATCACAATATTACCACTGCAAAAAAAATCCTACATTTTAATTCTGACCTCTTTATTCTTTCCGTCAGAATAAATATATCTTTCTTAGACGTTCTATCAATTTCAGTACAGTCTATTGTAAACACAGAATATTTCGACAGGACCAATACATTAACACAAGACAGAAGTGTAAAGCTAACCAATCTTTGATAACTTTAGAAACCCGTCAAACAGTAAGCAAAGCTGGCTTGGTGAGGCCAAAGGTCAACGCCGTGGTTTACTTGTCTTTTCTGCAAAACTTTATCTTCCTTAGCGGAACATAAGTTTAACCCGATCACCCGGAATTTTCAATGAAGTCTATTTGTAGGGTCAAACATATTTATGAATTAGCACAAAGCTTTATCTTCCTCGGATGTAATGTTAGACTAACCCAATCAGTCTGATTTCAGATGAAATGTGCCGTTTTTGTTACACAAATCAAAATAAAAAGAAGTATTAGCAGAGACGTGTATATTGTAATATAAATGTCTTTGGTGATACACATAATATTTCATAATATCCAAGAGTTGTTTACAAATAATAAACGACAAAAGATGGAGTGCGATATTTTCTCTATCAAACATATGTACATCACAAGATAATAAATTGAAATCCCCATAAATTATGATGCAGCGTGTTCAAGACAGGGATTGAAAAAAACATATTTGTTACAAACTTATTACACATTTATTTATATATTTTTAGAACGCAGTGATTCTGTTTACTGATTTATGTTACAACAATATATCTTTGCTATAATTTGTGTGTTTTTTGTACTAGAATGGAACATTCTTATTATGATGTCGCTGATTAAAATTCTTTATCTATGTACATATTTTTTTCCTTTAACTTAGCAAAACAAATTGTTTATTATGATATGGTCAACAGTCTGGCCCTGCTTCTTTTTTTCTTCTTTCGTGAATGGATTCTATAAGGTAAAAACTCAAGTAATTTGTCCGTGTTTGACACCGGAACAATGGGTCGGCCTTTATATATCTTTTCTCTAGGTAATAATGTTCACACCTCGCTTCACCTCCGGTAGTGGAAAACAATAGATCGACCATCGTTTTCTAGTCATAACACAATATGTGCGGTAGTCGATTGGTATCTTAAATACCCTAAAGGACTGTATGAAATGGAAAAGATTATGGTATTCTGATTAAAATCATCTCCTACATGGCTCCGTTAACCTTCCAACTTTTCTGACACAAATTCTCATAAGAAAACGAGCATGCCTTTCATAAGTATACGGTTGTCTTGGCACGTAGTGTGAGAAAATGATGCCGATTCAATGAAAAAAGTACTACAGAAGGAAGACGTGTTTTTAATCATTTCAGCAATGGTTTCCTAATTCACTTATGCATTACAATCTGATTTGCCCGTGTCTAGGTTGAAAAGTGGCAAAATCGGGGCATGCCCTCTTAACAGCATGGTGTGCGAAATCGATCCAAAGTAAGCGTTATTCTCGTTAACAACTGACGACGATTGTTTTATTTACATTATGCGCCATTTACGTTGAAAAGAGTATTTCATCATTGTTGAAAAAGAAATATATCCCCTCAGGGGGCTGAAGGACCGGACCAAAAGGGGGCAATTCGGCTATATTGCTTTAAACAACTTCTACTCTGGGATTAAGTGATGGATATCAACAATATTTGACTGGAAGCATTCCTAGGTGATCGGGATTCAAAATTTTTTAATGGTGGGGCTAAGGGGCGGGGCCGAAAAGCGACTTCTCCTCTAGAACTAAGTGATAGATATTAACCCTATTTGACTTGAAGCATCCTTAGGTGGTGGTGATTCAAAATTGTACAAATGGTTAGGTTGAGACCCCTCCCCCATGGAGCTGATGGGCGGGACCAAAAGGGGCCAATTTGGCTATATTGCTATAAACGACTTTTCCTGAAGAATTATGCTATGGATATCGATCATATTTGACTGGAAGTATCCCAAGGTGGTTGGGATTCAAAATAGTACAAATGGTGGGGCTGGCCCCCTAGGCTAAGGGATAGGGCAAAAAGATTTATCACTTAGAAATGGTTCAGATCTCCACCGTACAACCCTGTATGATTTTGCTGAGTATAAGAAGAAGATTGCACATTTGCTTCCAGGATGGTGCTAGCGTCTGGCTCCTCCTTTCAAGACTTAGTCCGAAGGACCAAGGTGAGCTTATGTCATACCGTGGCGCCCGTTGTCTGTACGTCATCAATTGCTTTAAACTTCTTTTTAACCAAAGATTGGAATTGGACTAAATTTGACTAGGACCAAAGCTGTCCAATTTGGCTTTATTGCTATAAACGACTTCTTCTGAAGAACTATGCTATGGATATCGATCATATTTAACTGGAAGTATCCCTAGGTGGTGGGGATTCAAAATTGTACAAATGGTGGGGCTGACCCCCAGGCTAAGGGGTTGGGCAAATAAAGGTTAATTACTTTGAAATGGCTCACATCTCCACCGTATAACCATTTGTACAATTGCTGAGTATAAAGAGAGGAACGCACATTTGCTTCCAGGATGGCCCTACCCTTGGAGACATAGTCCCTTTATTATAACAGCTCAGAACAGTTGAGATCCCCAGGCTATAACCATATATACAAATGCTGAGGATAAAGAGATGAATGCACATATGCTTCAAAGATGGCCTTGGGGTCTGCCCCACCATTGAAGACGTAACCCCTGGGTTATAACTTGGAAATGGTTTAGATCCCCACCCAAAACTATATAAAGCATTGTAAGGCCTAAAGAGATGAATGCACATATGCTTCAAAAATGGCCTTGGGGACTGTACCACCCTTGGAGACGTAACCCCTAGGTCATAACTTCGAAATGGTTAAGATCCCCACACAAGACTATTGATATCATTGTTAGGCATAAAGAGAGTAATGCAGTCATGATATTAGAATTGACCCCACGCAGGGTCTGGCCAACCCTTGCAGACTAAACCCCTGGGTCAAAACTTTGAAACAGTTGAGATCCCAACCCAAAAACTATAGATACAAATGCTGGACAAAAAGAAACGAATACAGTCATGATATTAGAATTGACCCTGGGATCTGGCTACAACTATTGGGACGTATTTTTTGAGTCACAGCTTGGAGACAGTTGAGATCCCCACCACATAACCATACATTAAATTGCTGGGCATGAAAAATCGAATACAGATATGCAACAAGGATTGGCCTTGGGGTCTGGCATATTCCCTTGGATCGCATTTGGAGAATATTAGTGATTTCCTAGATTTCCAGGTGAGCGATACCGGCCCTCTGGGCCTCTTGTTGTAAAAAGAATTCCATGCTGGACCCCCAGTTTATGTACGTAAAAAAACAATGTCATAAAATTTTATAACTGAAATTTGATGTGATCCATGTATTACAATATTTATTCACAGTGAGATTGTTGTTTTAAGACAGAATGTCAATTAGTCCCCCACCGATCCATGGACGGCGATAAAGAAATTGATTTAAGTTTCATGCTATTATCATTAACAAAATCATGAGGTGTATACTGACATATGACCCATGGCAAAATTCTAGTTGACCTAAAGACATTAGTGACACATGTACACTGCTGCTGGTCTAAGGAGGTATTACAAAAGCCGTATAATTTTTTTATTTGGAAGTCAACTCTTTGTTTATGGCAGGAGCAGAGGTAAGAGATTTTCGAAGCAGAACTTGGTGTTGGTCCTCGGATGCAAAATACATTTCAGACTTTTGCCAACATAGAAATTAGATAAGAGTAAACATTTGATCACATCATTTTCAGCAAATCAAGAAAGCATGTGTCTGGAGTACTTTCAGTAGATTGATTATTCATTTTACATAGACTTTATTTATTTGACAACAATTATGAAGCGAGTTATTTCAAGTTATGTAAATCACTCTTGTTGGCCCGGATATTGGTGCGTTATTCTCTTCACCAGCCGACCAACAATTATAGGGACACAGTTACATGTAGGTCCCTTCCCTATAACATGGAACATAAACTCGATTGTTGAACATGTTAGTGTTGGTGATTAAATCCCATGGCAAAACACGAAAACGGACGTTATTACCACCTAACAAGGTATGAGTAATAAACACAAAGGTCTGCCTTTCTCCCAAAACCCCTCTCGGAGGAAATACCTTGGTTGGTAACAGCCCGTCCTGGAGACAATTCTGGTTAGTAATAAATTAACAGTTGTAATCCATTCCGTATAAGCATATGCATGTATATATGGATCTAAAACATGTTTTCTTTGAAGCGTATTTGGTCAGTTTGGAACCACAACCAAATTTTACCGTAATGCATCCCTGGGTCCAGGGGATCATTTGTTGCTTAAAGGAATGTTGTCATTTTTGGAAATAATTACATAGAAATAAGAATATTTATCCATTATCATATTAATGTCTAACTGAGAAATGCAGGTCATCAAAACCTGTTGTTGCACAACGAATTGTGATTAAGTTACTTTGTCTTACAATTGTTATACTTTAGTTCGACCTTTAATACAGTTTCACGTTTAAAGCCTTTTATATAATTTTCGGAACTCGTTCAGTTTGTATATTTCGCATGAAGTTTGTTTAGAGTTATCGCTGCTTTTATAGCTTTTGACTTAATTGAATAATTCTGTTACACGCACAATGTTTGTTACAAGATTCAATATCAGTTTTGGAATGTTATATTATAACATGATGCATTAAATGAATCTTAAATGAATTCGAATTGCAATGATATGTTTAACAGTTTCATTCCGTTGATAACAAACAAGAGGCCAATGGGCCTAAACGGTCATCTGACTACAAAGACTGAGCAGGGAAAATGGTAACTTTTCAATTTTTAATTATTCCATTTATAATTGTAATTATTTGTCAGTAAAGCTATCAGAAAGTATCTTAGATTTTTGACCGACGAACGGCGCTAGGCGCACGGCGGACGTTGACGGACGAAACACGATGGCTATAGGTCATCCTGAGTGATAACACTGTGTAAAGCCCTCTACGTTTTTATATATATAATCTACGTAAAAGGCTCCCGTATAGTTTGGCGCCAAAAGAAATGTAGACGTCACTATAAGGAATTTCCAGATGTTATCTTTTCCTTCTACACACCTCCACATTATTCTATTTGGTTATAAACTTATACGAAACTGTTGAAAATGTAGGTCGGAATTTTGTAACCGTCATGTAAGCATAATTTGAATGAATTTTTTTATTTGATTGTCAAACTAGTAACATGCATATGATATGAGTCATCCTGAATTTACTGCCACCTTTTTTGTGTGTGTGTTTATAAATACAATGACTAAAGTATAATACCTATGTTCATTTGTATTAGACACTATCATTGAATTTGAATTAATTAATTAATTATATGTTATCAGTAACAAAGCCCTATGATATTGATTTGTTAATGAAAAATGTTTGTTTTGCATGTAGATATATGTTTTATCTATGCTCGCGTATACACAAAAGTGGGTCTGTAGTGGCCAAGTGGTTAATGCGTCTGACAATCTATTACCACTAGCCCTCAACCACTGGGTCGCGGGTTTGAGGCCTTTGTCGGGAAGTCGCCAGATACTGGTCACAGTTTGGTGGTTTTTCTCCGGTAAATCCGCCTTGCCTCCACAACCAAAAGACCTGGCACGTCCTTCAATGAACATATCTGTTTACCAAAACAAATAACACTAGATTTGATCAAGATCAAAACACGGGATTTCCAACAGGAAAATGATCTAGGTTATGTTCTCGGACTGACGATCACTTCCCTTCGCTTCCCTTCGCTTCCCTTCTTCGAACCTTACCTTAGGGTCAAGTTATTTGTGAACATTCAGCATTGATAGAAAGCTGCAAAGCACTTATAGTAGTATCATATATGAAATTGTGCATATAGGCTGAATATAGGCAGCCAATGGGTAGTGTTGTATTGAATGGTAGTCCGTAAAGGAAGTCCATAAAGGTCATATAGTCCATCGACTATGTACTTCAGGATGCTGAAATGAAACTAGCATTCTGTCTATACCGATTCGGTTTGCCCTGCAGAAGAAAAGGCGGGTGCTACCCACTGCAGTAGAGATGTAAACTATCAATACTTTAAAGATTAAGAGTGCGTAGTAATTGATGAAGTATTACCAGCGTGTATTAGACTTGTCCAGTCCGAACGTTTCTCGGCGGTAAGATTTTGAGATCAAAGGAAACATTAAAAATAGCGTAGGAAGTTAACGTTAAACGTTACAGAGAAACTGAAAACAGTTCATACATTTTGATAGGATTTCATGTCGACTGCAAAAAGATATAGAAAATAGAGCAAACAGGAAAAAGATTGTTTAATATAGTATGCGTTTTGTGTGTGTGACTTTATATAAATCAAAGTACTGAGAGTACTGAGAACATTTCAACATCGCAAAAAACTGACAACGGTCTTTGACTATCACTTTTGATATCGTATTTAGAGTGGGTCAAATTGTTCTTTGCAAAAAACTTTAAATCCTGTTCATTCAAGCATGCTTTTGATCAAATATCGTTACATTAAGAACATAAGTTATTCAGAAAAAGTGGTTTGAATATTTATACATATATGACCTCTGTGACCTTGAAAATAAATCAAGGTTAATCCTTTTTTTAAACTTGATAGCCAACTCCCTGACCATGTTACGTTTCAAATATCACGACTCTAGACCTCGTAGAACTTAGAAAGAGTTTTTTAAGTTTGTTACCCAATATAGGACATTGAACTTTGATCCCTACAAAAAACCGGAAGTTGACATTTTACTCAAAAATATTTCCTGAGAAAAGTTATTCATTTGATGTCCTGTACAACATATCCAAAGACGAATTAAATGCATTCACCAAATATTGAGATATTGCAATTAGACTTAAAATAGGATATGACGTTATGGCGGCCATTTTGGTTTTTTAAAAGTTGAAAATATTACCAAGTGTTAAAGGCAACCTGGGGAAACCTTTACCAAAACAACTAATCGAAATATTTGTCATTGATATTGGAATGAAACAAGTTTAAACATTTTGTCGGTATTTTAAAAGATCAAAGGAAATATTCAAAATGGCGTACAACGTTGACGGTAAAAGTAACAAAAAAATAATGACATCATATTCCTCGAAATGGCATTCACCATCGATCAGTAGATCAAATTTTGAAACATAACGAAAAATGAAAAAACAATTTTTTTTTTAAATTAGTGATTTTAACCCTTCAGCGATATTTTTATTTGAAATATTTTGTCATAACTTTTTTATAAGTAAAAGGTAGATATAGAAAGCATCTACAAATAACATATTGCACGAAATCTGTACAATCAATGGTTTTCGAGTTATAGCGATTTTTAAGATTTAAATCTATGACGTCATGGCGGCCATATTTGATTTTTGACCTACTTGCAATGTTGCAATCACACGTTCAGACCTTGGCCTTCAACTTTTAAAAAAGATTATCAACTAATCTTTTACCATTCAAAAGATTAGAAACCCACAAAGTATGAAAGAAGGACAATAAAATCTTTGATCGTTTGACCCCTTTGACCTTGCCTGAAGGTCAAGGTCATATTCCCGAACTCTTTGCGTATTCCAACATACATGCTATGGATGTGCCAAATATAAACTCTTTATGTGTCTTGATGACGGAGGAGAAGCGTTTTAAGTGATGTCTTGAATGTTATGAATTCTGGCGGGAAAATGAACATTTTTAAAGTGCTGTATCTTCGTCATTTTTGATCCTATGACCTTGAAACTTTCAACATACCATCCTGATATCGTGCCCTTTACCTGGTGATAAAAATTAAACGATTTTTGAGATTTTTTTTTACCTTTATTTGACCCCATAGCGATTCTTTACCTTGACATATTCTCTGATAACCTGTCATGGGGAAAAGTTAGCCCCGACCAGGTCCAACGAACGCTTTCGAAGTTATGGTCGTTCGAAAAGAGTTTTTTAAAAGTCTATTAATAGACCTGTGACCTTGACCTTTGAATTTATTATCATGATTTCTATTCAGGTGTCATGCGGTCGTCGTCCTTTATCATGTGTTAAAAAATGAACGTTATACCTTTGTTCGTTCTTGAGAAAAAGTGTTTACAAAATTTCTGGAAATAAGAATAATAATAAGAATAATAAGAATAATAAGAAAAAACATAACAATAGCAATAGGGATTTCCATCCGAAATGGAAATCCCTAATAATAAAAAAAAACCTAACATTAACAATATGGATTTCCATCCGAAATGGAAATCCCTAATAATAAGAAAAAACCTAACAATAACAATAGGGATTTCCATCCGAAATGGAAATCCCTAATAATAAGAAAAAAACCTAACAATAACAATAGGGATTTCCATCCGGAATGGAAATCCCTAATAAAAACACAATTGGCATTGAATGGAGTTAACCACTACAATAACTTGAACAGAAAGATATATGGTTTAACTGTAAGCTTGATGTCAGCTTTATATGGAAGACTGACGCTACATTGTAAGTTGATATACAGCTCTGTCCATAAATAATCAAACTCATTATACATTTAGCATAAAGTATTCATCTGGTGATAACAAATATGTTCTTGTCATGCCGTAGTATATTACAGTAACTTCAACAGAGTTTGAATAGACACCACGTCATTCCATGAATAAAGGAGGAGTGCAAATTTTGGCCTCCTGGTGGCTGTCACCGATAAGTTTTATTTTTTGTATATACGTACCTTTGGGTTATACCATCATGATATGACATGAAATTAAGGTCAGCTTGGGGGCCATTCCAGGATATTCGGGTAACGTTTGGGACCAAAATCACAAAAGGACACTTTTTACAAAACCACATTTACTTTTTTGAAAGATTCTTTATCATTTTGGTGTATTGCGTAACACTAAAGGTACAAATATGATAAATGGCCGAAAAAAGTAGCACATAGTTGACAAGTAGGTCACTGTTGACCTTCTTATATAATTCTTCATTTTTTTGTCTTAATACACATTAGAACCATACCAAATTGTATAAATGAATATCTTAGCAAAGGTCCGAAAATAATCTGGAAGTGGGGGAGTTGTAGAAGTAAGCAGGGAAGAGGATTTTTTTTTATCTTTTTTCTTTATCTGCTTTTCTTAAACTTTTATTCTTAAGTACAGTATTTTTAGCACAAAAGTCACACTTTTATTTAGAAATGCACCCTTCTTTCAGGTTTAAAAAAGAATGAGGAAAATACGCCCCACCCCCCCTCAACCCAACCCAACCCTCCTGTTCACTTCGATACCTTCGATAGGCATATATTACCATGTACGATGATTTTTCATAGATTTAATGAAATTAGCACAGACACTAAATGATATTTGGTATAAGGTGTGAACAGACCCAAAGCATCGCCTCTCATTTGCTGAGACATATATAGGGTATACTTATTTCTGATCTGTTTTATGAACTGCAATATAGGTTGTCAAAAACAAAGTCAATGTTTACTGCAAAACGGCGGTTGAAGCCTAGTTTTTGAAAAGTCTAAAGTATGCAGTCTAATACTTCATATGTACCTGAAGGACATTCTCAGAGCTAAGCGTTTATTTGTTGTCTGGTTTAACATCCATCGCTAGAAACTTATCTTATTATACTTTAATTAAGTTAATTAGTTGTTGTTGCTGAGAACAATCGTTTTTTGAATGTGCTATAACAAGTCACTCTTTATTCTAAATTGATTTTATATGAATCATTTATTTTTTCTGGCAATTTGAAAATATACCTATTTCTATCGAACATAAAATTCTGAAAAGAAAAAAAGAGTTAAAGGTGTCTCCCACCAATGTCAAAATCACAATAAATATTCGCTTTGGCAAATTACTGTGTGCATCAATTCTGCATTTAATTGTTGTACATCCATAAACTCTGTATGAAGTTAATACTTAACGTGCAAAAGGACGTAAACAAAACGAGGTAAAGTGAAAATTTATCGCGTTTTTTTGTACCTCACTAAATGCGTTTGTAAAGAGTTATCGTTACACTTTTGAAATATAGCAAACGATTCTTTCTAATTAATTGATGTGTGGATTGGACGGTTTTATTTAAGGGGGAGCTATGTTTGCCATTGAGATAAAATGGCTAATTTTTCATGTGTAAAATGTAAGAGCAACGACCCCCGTACCGCACTTCAATTGTGCTTGCATGTTTTATTTGTGAACAACCAATTCACAATTTCATGTTTTTTCCCAAAAGTGTTTTTTAAGAAGAAAAAGTGTGATTTTGTATGTTTTATGGTTGCATCAACCCAGCTTTTATTATATGATTAAACATATTTACATATACATCATTCATTACTCGGATATATACGGAAAACCATTTTACTTTGGACACATATATAGGTCAAGATTAAAGGAAACTAATTACATTGCATTTCCGCTACGTTTGTAACCGTTATGTTTACCACGTGCAATAACTGATTTGGTTATCAAAAGCAATAAACAACCGATTTGTGTCTTAATATACAGTGAAAGATTGGGTTTGAGACATATAGCATGTTTCGGAAATCTGATGAGTCATCAAAAGTTAATGCTTGGTAACATTAAATGTAACTTGACAGTTTGAAAAATTGAAAGTTGAACGTCAAAAATGGACCGGGACTTTGGTGTTCACCGAGCACGAGGCCAGTACTAGTGGGGGTACAATTTTGCTCATTTTTCAAAAACAAGAGATTGTCAATTTCATCATCTTCAAGGAAATCTGGAATATTAGGCAGGGACGGAGCAGGAGGAAGTGGAGCTGGTTGACTCGAGCCAATTATGGCTACTCTGCTGGCTGTAGATGTTGCACACATTTTTACACTTTTTGATGGTGGGGCAATGTTTTCACTCAATGTATCAGACATCTAACGTTTCTTGTCATCGCTTAGTTTTGAACTGTAACATTTAATAAGAGTTCTCATTCTTATGACCTGAAACACACATGATGTGCTGGGCCTCCACGCCCTTGTGGTCAAGTGTAGTAATGTTAGTAGCCCCGACACAGTGGTTAGTGTACCTCTTGCTTAGATGGTAGTCCTGGCTGAATTTTTTGCATGAAGATATACACCGCATTATTTCCCAAAGGACTATTGTCATACCAGAAGGAGTCATCCTCATTAAGTTGCTTTGTAGGCCTCTGCCAGAAGTTGCTGTTGTCTTGATGCAGTTAATTGGCATATTTCTTGAATGATGCCACTGGACAGCTGGGTTCTCCTGTTATATATATTAAAAAGGTTGTTAGAAAAGCTACGCCACAGTATGTGTACAATATTATGATATAACAAGATTATGAAATATTCTCCATCCATTTTGATCAAGAGGGTAAGCCTTATTAAAAAAAAAATTTAATAAACGAAGACACTACATTTCTGATCTTTGTGTGTGATGTCGCTTTGTTTGGAGTGCAATTCATAAATTTGATAGAAGTAGCTTGACCATGTGCAATGCTGTATAATTATAATTATTATTATTATTTTTGTCGATAGTCTGTGAATCGAAAAGTTTGCCTATCTTTTAAACTATCTAGAATAACAAACAATAATTATTTTGGGGTTATCTCTGAAATTTTGTTCACTTTTAGTTACTATATGAACAATTTGCATAGTTTTTTTCCCAATATCTGTGAAACGCCAAATAAACCTTGCATCCATATATCAATCTCTGCAAACATGTTGGGTTTTTCAATTAATGTTTCATTTAGACAAAAAAAACTTCGGCAACTAAAGGATTTCAATTTCAGCAAGTCGAGATCTTCTTGCTGTACTACAAATGTAGTGTGCAGTAGACATATTAAACATTTTACTTGGACATGTACATCCTTCATGATGTTAAAACATTATCTTTGTGTGATGAAATCATATACTGGGGACAAAAGGAAGAAATAGAAATCAATAATTAGTCCTCGAGTTAACAAGTTTTAAAGCTGGAGCCCTGGATGTGTCAGCTGTTCGTGAATTTAGGTCACTGTTTACAAAAAAATATTCACGGTCGGGTTGATGTGACACGATTCATTTTTACATTTACATCATCAAGCTTATTACAACACTTGTACTATGCCTGAGACAATTTTATCTGCATGATACGAACAGAAACATAAGTTCCACACTCCCACACCAGTGTAGCGCCCCCGCCCCGCCCCGCTTCCTAATTCGGAAACAAGCTCCGCCAACCTCTCGCCTGATTGGCTCGGCGGAAACACCCGAGTAAAGGTGTGTTATAGTTCAGAAGGTATGTTTTAGTTCCCAGACTAACACAGGACTAAAACACACTCAGGCAAACTTGGGGATATATTCGATTTTACTTATTACTTTTATACAGAGTAAACAAAGTAGAGGTATATGAATATCATTTTGCTAAGAATGGTTGAATATAAGTACAATGCACATTCTATTTTAATTACATTGTATCTAATATCATCAAGAGCTGTCTGGTAATTCAACTTTGTTTAATTCCTTACAGGACGTAGAGAGAGATTAACAGACCAGACATTGTTACCATGGCTTTAACAATAAGGTAAGTACCATTACAAAAACATAATTACCATCCATGAGGCATGATGGACGATGTCTTTTCAGCTCCAGTTATAATGTAGCAGTTCTACCATTTTGAGGCGGACCAGACACCGTTTTCCAATGCCTGTGACTTGAGTGTACTTTCGTTACTTCTCTGGAACTGTTTATATGTCATGTAATGACTCTCAATTAGAAAACTACACGCATGCATGTGCGTACATTGTGAGAGGAGACGTGACGGTCACTCATCCATGACAAGTGCTTGTCTATATTGAATGCGTGCAGTGCTCACTACACTAGTGTGTTATTTACATGTTGACATTTGGTTTGCCATATGTCCACCCCCACATCTAAACTTCCGCTCTCTTCGTCCACTTGAAAATAAAAAAAACCCGATATTATTCACCTGGTGTAATTGAGTGCTCGTCTACGCGTACCTCGACACCCTATAAAAGCGGTACCATGTCTGACACACCTACTCAATCAAGCGTCCCTCAAGAAACATTTGTTCATGCAGTCCAAGCCAGAGGGAAGGGGTGAAATTTCAGAAATATTATCAATTTGACTTGATGATCACTTGTTCCCTTTTTGTAGATTATAAAATAATCCTACGTACTAAATCTAATCATCTTACGTCACACTAGCAATAATCATCGTAGCGGTGAAATTACTGTACTAACTAATGTGGTAACGATACTCATATATACGCTACCTTACCTACATTGTAACTCTTTGGTATTGCCACACTTTTAGTTTTCTATTTCGTATCAAACTTATGCATAGGTTGTTACCGTCTTCATAAAAGGTAATCCTGTAGGTAGTGGTACCTATTTATACTTGCCTGGGAATTGTAATTGTTTATAACTTAAAGCAGAACTGTACCTATCATCAAGTTATGTTTTCGTTTATGATCTTCTCATTCACCTGAATAAGTTTATTTTGTGCGTGTTTCACACTACGACTGTGTCAGAGACGGATAGTGGAATTACTCTAACAACTAATGTAGTAATGATATTTCATATACGTCCCCTTGATATGATTTTCACTTCTGTAGTCTTACACTACTTATTTAGTTATACATATATATCAGACCTATACGTAAGCTAGAATATAAGTTAGTATAACTTATACGTAAGCTGTTACCAGCTCCGCAGGACTCTGGCAAATATATTCCTGTATGTAGTAATACCCATTTTAGCGGTGGCGATTTATTTTTCTGACTATTATCCTTATCATATTAATAAAGATTCCATAAACAATGTAAATTTACACGTAAGTGTAACTATAACCAATTTGAGTCTTATCGTTTTGTGTTTGTATTTTACACTTATAGCCATAACAGTTAGTTGAATTACTCTCTTACCATAAATCAAGTTTGGTTATGATATTCTAACATGTTGAATTTCTTTATATTTTGTTATGTACTGGTACACTGTTTATTCTGTATCAAAACCAGTAAGTTGGTTGTTTCCGGCTACTCTAGCATCATATTATCCTGAAAGTAGTGGTACCTTTTTAATTTGTTTTCTTTAAGCAGAATCGATTTATTCATTTTAACTATCACTACTATTATTTGTATGATTACTATTGATTATTTTTTAAATTTGCTATTACATAAATCTGGATGTTATACATTTACACTGTAACCTATACTTAATTAATGTGTTGTTATCACTTAAAAGTGAAGATATGTTTGCAACCTGGACAAACAACACGCCATGCTGTGTACGACATACAAACAAGAACCGCTTTTTATTACCTCAAATTCGAATTTGAATTGCCCGAACTTTCAAAGGGTCAGGTTTCATTCCCTCTGCAGACACAACATCTCTTATGAATGTTAATAACTGTACACTACAGACACATTTTTCGTTGTTGAGTTTTAGGTTTGACGCTCTAGTAGCCTCTAAGACTTTCTGTAACCTCTGGATATGCTCTTCTAGAGTACTTCCCCATACACTGATATCACCCATTTTAGATGGGGCTCCTTCAACATGCTCGAATAACATATGGATTGCTTTGTGGTACACCTCTGGGGCAGAGTTTCATTTGCCAGAATCCAGACGAAGCGTCCGGTTTATTGAAGTATTTGGAGTTTTTGAACTTTGACATAATTTCTTCCCTGGTTGGTTATTTATAATGTTTGCGTTGTATCGCGCGGTTCAAGTCTCACAACAACCATTGAGCTAACCCACAGAGTAGGATTGACCTCCTTACATATGACCTCGAATTTTTCCATCCTGTCAAGCTCATCTTTTAATCTGTCCTGAATGGCGAATGGAACCTTTCTACATGGATGTACTACTGGATTTACTGATGAATCAACTTGTATACTGTGGTAACCTGAAAGGCATCCCAGGCCTTCAAACACATCAGACAATTCCTGTAATATACGTATACCCTCAGTTGAAGCTGACTAGATTTGTCAATGTTAAATACACGCTTAACTAAGTTGAACTTGTCACAGGCTTTTACTCCCAAAACTGCGGTTGCTGCGCGCCCTTTCTGCTACTTCAAAGTGTACCGGAGTTGTCTTCCTTTTGTGATGTAATTTCAACACACATGCTCCAGCAACTGGTTTACTGTCACCACTGTATGAAATCAATTTCTTACTTGCCTTGTGTAGCTTGGGTTTCTCCGTTAATTTATAATACAGAGTTTTGGGAATAATGTTGACCTTACTGCCTGTATTTAGTTTGAAATTTATGTCTGTGCCATTTGTCTCTATGGTTAATCTCCATTCCTCCTTTGGATAATTACTAGAGTTTATTGCATCCAAAAAAAGTTCTGTTGTATGTTCATTATGCGGCTCTTTGAATTCATGGACTTTTTTACCCAGAAAACACATTTTAGCAAAATCATTTTTCTTTTGACAGTTACTACAAGTTTTACCCATAGCTGGACACTGGCATTGAGTACCAAGATTCCTTCCACACCTTCCACATTAACCTGGTGTCTGTTTTTGGGGTGTCTGTTTGTGTGTTGCTTACCACTGTTGCTACTCTGCTTGGAATGTTTTGGTTACCTGTAATTTTTTGGTGTTTCACAATATGAACATTTTTCTGTTCGTCCACTAGATCTTTCATACGATCCTTGGTCGTCTCGGCCGCTCTACACATGACAATAGCGTCGTTGAGTTTCAAGTCTTGAACTCGTAATAAACGAGCCCCGTTATCAGGGATCCCACAAACTATCCTATCTTTGCTAAGAGAGTCTGTTAATTCACCAAATTTGCAAGATTTTGCCTTTGTTCTCAGATCATTGACATATTGGTCAATGGACAGCTTTATCAATATTTTAAGCGTTAAATAAATTGAAAATAAAATCAAAATGAGCCAAGAAATCCAACGGAGAAAAATAAATTAAAAGGGGGAACTTAACGCAACGTATCAAGACATGTGATGTATTGTCACTGCATTATGATATAATTGTCTTTCTAATGTATGAACATCTAGTCATGTGCTTGTATTTATATAACATAGATACATGCCATTATTGTATGTATTTGGCATATATAATATACACAATATATAGGCCTACACGACAAATAAAGAAACAGAGCTCAAATTTACAAAAAAAGAAGACATTTACAATTTCGTTTTGGTTCCGATCGGGGTCCGTTTTGTTCACACACAATCTAAACTGTATTGAATTCCCTTTAAATAGCTTATGGTTTCCATTTCGACTCCGTTTCAGTTTCGTTTTGGTCCGTTTCGGTTCCGTTTCGGTGATTCGTCGCACCCATATTCTCGTCAGGTTTCTTTGTACACGTGAAGAATTTATGACGTTCGTAAGTCACATTTTTCTTTGGTAAACAGTTCTCTTCAAATTTTGGTGTGACAATATCCAACTTATATTTGTCATCATCATTTGCAAACACAAAGTTATTGTATATTTCAAGTGCACCCTCACCAATCACTTGGAGAGACAGGCATGCCTTCTGTTTTTCCTCTTTTCCCGTCGCACCGGAAGCCTCGAGGTACAGTTCAAAACGCTGTTTGAAACGTTTCCAATTTTCCGCGACGTTACTTGTCAGTGACAAGGATGCGGGCGGTTCTAATTTATCTATTATTCTCTGACACTATGTGTTGCTATCACTTAAAAGTGAAGATATGTTTGCAACTTCGACAAACAACGCGCCATGCTGTGTACGACATACAAACAATAACTGCTTTTTATAACCTCCAATTCGAGAGTTCCACAAGGGGACATAATCATGATACACACAATATCATCACAGCGTATACCAGTCAACCTTTGATATCCAGTTCTGTAACCATAGGCATTATTTCGTCCATCATAGCGTCAGAAGTTTCAAATACAAACCTGAAAGTGCTAAATTCTTCACCTCTTCTGTCATGCCCGCTACCGATAAATTGTCTATATCTCTACGTCGTACATTTGTTGATATCTGGAGATATATAGAACTTATAGAGTCTTGGTCCCATGTCTTCTAGCTCGCCTTCCTCATCTATATTTTCGAAAATTAGTGGCCAGCTTAATGCAGTAAGTAGTTTTTCATATGTCCATCTTAATGTTTAAAGTCTCAAACAAAAACTCGATGTTTTTCACCCCGAGTTAAGTAATATAACATTTTTATCCTTTACTGAGACATGGTTAAAATTAAGTGATACGGTACTTTTTTATCGGCCTCCAAGCTCTCCTGTCATCATATGGCCCCATATCTCGCATTCTATAGAAAAAGCGTATAATACAGGTATATCCAATATTGTGATTACCGGCGACTTTATTGCAATAGTACCATATTAATAAATGTAATGTTGGAGAAAGCTTCCTTGACAAACCGATTAGATATCATTGTTCTATTTATTGTTCTTTAAACGTTCAAAAGCCAGTGCAGCAGGTGTTAAAGCGAAACATTTGGCTTTTTGACTTAGAAAATTACGATTTACTTGGGGGAAAACTAAGCTCAGTTAACTGGAATTTATTGAGTGATTTTGATGATATTAAAAAGTCAAAAATTTCTTAGATATTTTGCTTACTACTGCTAAATCTTGTATTACGAATAAAGAAATAACCAGCAGATCGAATGCAACCCCTTGGCTATCAAACGAAATAAGAAGATTAATTCGTAAACGAAAGCGCGCTCATAAAAACGCCAAGCATACTCTGACTGAAGCTCACTGGGCTAAGTTTCGTCAACCTCTTAACAAATGTGTTAACAAAATCAAGCATGCCAAAATAACATATTTTTCTAATTTATGTAGCGAACTTTGCAAACTTTCTAACATTAGTGCTAAACAATGTTGACAAACTGTAAAGCAACTTCTACCTAACTCTGGCAAATTTTGTATCCATCATTGCTTCATAATAATAGCGTTGTCTCAGATGACTTTGAGAAAGCTTGCTTATTTAATTACTTCTTTTGTGCCCAGTCTGCAGTTGATGACTCCAATATAAATCTCCCTCACATTGACGACGATTGTAGTAATTCCTTAACTGATATTAACATCACATCCAATGATGTCAGAGATGCTATTCTTACCATTGACTGTTCTAAGGCCATTGTCCTGACCAGTGGTAAATTCTCGTCTTCTTAAAGAATCAGTAAATATCACGTGTGTCCCCCTAAGTAATCTATTTAACAGGTCAATTAGATCTGGGTTATTCCCATCTGAATGGAAGTTAGCTAACGTCAACCCTGTGCACAAAGAAGATAACAAGTCTATATTAAATAAATACAAACCAATATCACTGCTTTCGATCGTTGGAAAATTAATGGAAAGATGTGTCTTCAAATATTTCTTCAAGGAAAATAACTCGCATCCAGATAAGATAGAAAAAATGGAGATAAAGAAATTAAGACTAATACCACAAATTTATCGATTTTCACTCTCTTTGTTTAAATAATATGTCCTATTTGATTTAAGCTTATGGATAAGCATATTTGTTTATTAAATTTTAATAAATTGTCATGTTATATGCATTTTGTGATATACATATATAGGGATTGAATGGAATTTTTTTTCATGTACATTGCGGCAATGAATAGCAGTAGCTGATCTACATATTTTGTGGAGCGCGTTCAAATATCAACAATGTTGTGTCTTAGCGCTCCTAAGAAGATATGTAGATCAGATGCTGCTATTCATTGCCGCAAAAAACATAATAAAAAATAAAGTTATAACACTTTTTGTAGATTTAATATTTTGATATCAGTATCGGTCAGAAAACCGTTCCATATAGGCCAGACCTACGGTTTATACAAAATTGGTTTCCATTCACCCAGGGATGCTTAAGACCTAATATGGAACGAATCCTTTAATTATTACAGCAGAAGAAGGATAATAAAGAATTTACTATGTTCCCCTATTGGGCACCACCCCTCAGGCCCCTGGGAGGCCAGACCCACGGTTTTTGGTTAAAATCTAATCTGCGCTTTATTACAAGTATGAATTTAAAGATATTGCCTCTATTTCCCTGATTGGACCCAGCCTCTCTGGCCTCTTGGGCGTCAGAGTCACCATTTATGCAAAATCTGTTCTCCTTCCTCAAAGGATGTTTCTTGCCAAATTTGGTTAAAATCCATTCAGTACTTTATGACAAGTAGCGGTTTAAAGGAATTGCTATTTTTTCCCCTATTGGGCCCCGCCCTCTAGCCCCTGGGGGGGTCAGAGGCATCATTTATGCAAAATCTGTTCTCCCTCCCCAAAGGATGTTTCTGTCCAAATTTGGTTAAAATCCATTCAGCAATTAATGACAAGTAGCGATTTAAAGGAATGGCCTATATTCCCCTATTTGGCCCGCCCCTCTGGCCCCTGAGGAGTCAGAGGCACAAATAATGCTTAATCTATTCTCCTTCCCCAAAGAATGCTTCTGACCAAAGGATGAGTGTCTATAAGACCCTTTTTTGGGCCCCGGTATATTCGGATTTTCACCTCCTTATTTTGTTAATATATGTCCTATTGTTTGACATGCGGAAAAACTTACGTAAAACATTGACCGAAAGTGGGTTTCTGGGGGTACCAAAAGGGGTAGGGTAAATCACAAATATTGTTTGCTGTTTTAAAAATGAGCTGAAACACCAAAAT
>JAULCA010447411.1:0-10365 GCA_032360845.1 Crassadoma gigantea | reverse complement strand
TTTTGGAACCAGCATTTATTGTACCTTGAACAGGTTTGTTTCCCGGGGTACTGTTACTTGTATGAGCTGCCTGGTGTGGAAATGATTGTCCAGTGTTGTAGAAAGGTGAGGTTTTGGAACCAGCATTTATTGTACCTTGAACTGGTTTATTTCCCGGGGTACTGTTACTTGTATGAGCTGCCTGGTGTGGAAATGATTGTCTAGTGTTGTAGAAAGGTGAGGTTTTGGAACCAGCATTTATTGTACCTTGAACAGGTTTGTTTCCCGGGGTACTGTTACTTGTATGAGCTGCCTGGTGTTGTAGTAGTTGCACGTTATCAAGAAATGGTAGTTCAGTGGTGTGGATAGGTGTGATTTTTGAATCAGCATTTATGGTTCCTTGAACCGGTTTGTTTCCCGGGGTACTGTTACTTGTATGAGCTGCCTGGTGTCTTGGTAGAAGTTGCATGTAGTCAGGAGATGGTGGTCCACTAGCGTCAAGAAGTGTGATTCCGGTACCAGCATTCATTTCAACTTGAATCGGTTTGTTTCCCGGGGTACTGTTACTTGTATGAGCTGCCTGGTGTTTCCTTAAAGGATGGATGTTGTTAGTTAATGTGGATCGATTGGAGTGGGTAAGTTTACTTCCGGTAGCATCATACCTTGCCTCTAGAACGGCATCACTTGAAAGGATTTGTCCGCGCATGTCCGGTTCAGAGCTAACTGGTCTAGACGTAGGGTATGGAGATACCACATGGTTGTTTTGTGACGTACGACCCAAAGGAACTTTCTGTGACTTAGAAACCTCCCCTTGCTTGGACGTTGTCTTTGAAAACATACTTTTCCCCACTTTGGAAATCCCACCAGATTGATAACTGGATCGCCTATTAATATTTGTGTGGGATGAATGGCGTGCCAGTGCGGGGGGCGTTAAAGCTACCCTTCCAGTTCCATCCAGATTCTCTATTGAAATTTTTGAGTGGGATGAGTGATGTGCCCGTATGGGGGGGCTTACATATATCTTTTCATTTCTAGCATACCTTTTATCCAGACGGTTTCTATTAATATTTGTGTGGGATGAATGGTGTGCCCGTGCAGGGGGATCCAAATCTATCCTTCCATTTCTACCATACCTTTCATCCATATGGTTGCTATGGATATTTGTGTGGGATGAATGATGTGCCCGTGCAGGGAGATCCAAATCTATCCTTCCATTTCTACCATTCCTTTCATCCAGATGGTTGCTATGGATATTTGTGTGGGATGAATGGTGTGCCCGTGCAGGGAGATCCAAATCTGTCCTTCCATTTCTACCATACCTTTCATCCCGATGGTTGCTATGGATATTTGTGTGGGATGAATGATGTGCCCGTGCTGGGGGACCATCAAGATCGTCATCACTAAGTAAGGTATGTCCTCCCTTGTCCTGCCTAGAACCAATCGATGTCTGTTTCTTGTTGTTGAGTTTTAGCGGTTTGTTTTCTGGGGATCTCTGAAGCTTGTGCAGTGTAAGATGTGGTTCCTTGGTTTCGGGAAACTCCATCCGCTTCGGACTCTTCTTTGAAACCATACCTTTTCCCAATTTTGTCAGTGTGGAACTCCCTCCAGATAACTTGGAAACTTCAGTAATTTGATAGCTGGTCCTGTCACTATGGCGTGTGTGCAATGACTGGTGTTTCGAAGCGGGATCCGGGTCTTTAAAACCAATACGTTGACGTGAGCCCACATGATTCCTTCTACTGCCATAAATTGTCTCCAGGCTGTCACGACTGTTAAGAGTATGCCCTCCCATGTAGGTTTCCTTATACTTCTCTGGCCCTCAACCACAGTCCACTTTCTAACAGCTTTCGTTAAATGTATTACCTGAAATATGAAGGTGTTATTTATAACAATCAGCAATTTTAGTATACATATTTTCAGAGTGTTATCATTGATATATAACTTCCAGATTCATCGATAAGTAGCTGTCCAAAGTTTGCTATTTGTATATATTGGACATTTAACTAAATTTTTAAATACTGTATGTCTGTATATTGAATTTATCATGAAAGTATTGTGCCGTATTTATTCTTGTTCCGTTTGTTCTGGCACAGTTTATTTGAAATACCATAAAGTATTATAAAAAAACCCGTTGTAGCTAACAGTTGTAAATTTGTATTGATGGTTTAAGTAAATCACCCCTGAAATAGCATAATGAACCATTCCAACATTTGAATTGGAAGAGTTCAAATGTGTCTTCATGGGTGAATGAGCTGATAGGTACAGTTTCCCTTTGTTGTTTTTTTGTTTTGGAACACAGATATAATTCCTGCCTTACTTTTCGAACATTTTTCGTTCATATGTCTATTAAACATCTTTCATTTATCACCAAAGTTCTACACGATAAAAGTATCTCTGGTTGATATCTCTATGTTATTTTTCCGAAAGTACCCACACTTAAACACTGATAATCGATAATCATCCAAATAATATCGATAGTTCTCGGATAATCACACACTCGAGTTTGCTACGCTGTCCGATTGCCAGTAAAAATAATACCCTGGTAGTTATGAACTTTTAAACACAATAGCATTTCACTCATCGATATATTCTTTCAAAGACCTTTCCGAACAATTTATTCCTTAGAGTTGTCGTCAGTGTACTAAACAATTGGATTCCGATATTCTGATTTCTTTGTCCAAATCATGCATTAAATGTTGTATGTTATTATTATAATTACAAAGTCGAATGACAATGAACAGCGTAATGGGTTGCCTTGAGAGTTTTTTTAGATAGCACATATTCATATATCCAATCCAACCCCTATATAAGCTTAGGTTGAGTCACAAAGGTATGTGTGTCACGCCATCGGGTAGTATTCAAAGGGTGAATTGGTCGCCTGGTTTATTTTCCAGATAATCTATGTCACTCTTTAGCTAAGGTTTAAATTAAAAAGCCACTCTTATGATAACTCATGCGTTTCCGTTAGTCTATCTTTCCACAGGTAGCCGCTCACACTAGAGTATTTAAAGTCAATTACAATAGAGACATTGGTACTAGCCTCGCCTGTCAATACACCTTTTTATTATATGACTGACTTTAAAACCCCGTCAGACGCCTCACAGGTGAATATTACAATCCAGTAACCTGTGCTTCATTTTTTCCTGCACATGCCTAAGTTTTATAATAAAAAATGGCATATAATAAAAGTTAATAAGCTTTTTTCAGGTGAATACGAGGATATATCAACCCTCGAATATGTTATTTCCCTCGGCTCCCGGAAATACCACCTTCTCGGCTTAATAAATCCTCGTATTCACCTGAAAACAGGTCAATAATTGTACAATATTATAGACAAGGCTAGTATAGAGATAGAGATACATTGGAGGCAGATAATCCATAAAGCAATCAATATCTTCAACGAACTTACAAAAAAGAATCGGTAAAAGCTAGACGAGCGCCTACGATTGTCCACAGGAGAAACCTAGCCGGGATGTTTGCTGAATAAACATGTTAACTAAAGATTATTGATTATGAGATAAAGGATATTAGTTCGTTTTCATATCATAGAAACCCTGTGACGGATCCTGTCTAAAGCAGAATAGGTGTCCAAACGTTAAATTGGTTGGTCCCTTGTTATACATCCGTTGAAATTAACAACGGAGTCCGTTTAATCTTCCTGTATATAACTGGTTTAACAGATTTTAAAACAAAACTAATTATAAGATTTGAAATTCTTTATATATTACATGCATTTATAGATAACTGTCGAGTTCAATCCTCGTTTTATATTAATTGGGGTAACGAAGTTGAAATCCGATTAACAATTTAATTCTGATTTTACCCTAGTACTAATATTAATTCCCGGGGACGCAATAATAAAAAAAAAAGTCTCGTCGTCAGAAAGCTACATTATCGCAGCTAGTTTTACCCAAGAACTCTTTTTTCTTTTAATCTATTAACTAAGAGTTTACATCCAATTTCTACGACTAATTGGTTGAACACATACGAGGTAAACTAGCTCCATGTTTGGTAATCATAAAACATCAAGCAATTATGCAAATACCGCTACACTCGCCTGGGGATGGTGGGGCACTAACATCTAAACCACTAGTCATACGTACATTTGTTTACGTCAGCACTATCACTTCCATTTTGTTTGCTGAACACACGGTTTTGCCGATCTATCTATCATTCCATTGCTTTGTATTTGCGCACCGTTTTCCCTTTTACCAGTTAGGACTAATTGTTGTTCACTTTTACACACTACCACAAAACCATCTCGAGAAAGGTAATCGCCCGGAAAAGGAGAGTAACCCTACTCCGTGCATTGTTTACCTTGACGACGGAAAGGAACTTCAAAACAGATATAATACAGTGTCAAAGGCTTCTACAGATCAGTCATTCTTATCGAATATGTAAGTTAATATGACAAGTTACATACCTCTTCCTTTGGAATCATAAAACTATCAATTTCTGACCGCTGTTTATGTGCTGACCGTGTCAATCGTTGGGAAAACCTGGGCTATTTATAAACATGCATGTGACAGGTGACATCAGAGCTAATCGTCAATACAGTGCAGTTCTGCCATGTGTGGTGATTTTATCGAAACCAATTCATGTTTAATTTAATTTAATATATTCATTTTATGTACGATTATGGTCTTAGTTTGGAATCATGGATGTAAAAAATACATTTAGATTTACAGTACACAATTCTGCATTGCTAAGGGAAGCAACTCTTACTAAAACAAGTGAGTGTTTGCAATGGTTCTACATAAAAGAGCCCATCTGATTAAAATACAATTCCCCTTTACCATTGTATCCTCAAACAAGACGTTTTCCTTCCACGAAATGATATTGATCCAATAGGTTTATTTTCATTTCATCTATAATACACTATTTGATGTCTGTTGGATAGCCAGATGAATAAATATGAGGCCAAATGGGCCTGTATTGCTCACCTGTATAATAAAACCACTGAAACTTACTCTTATTTCATTCACTACTGCAACTATTTCTCAATATTGGCTCTGTTTCCTAACAACACCTATATCTCATAAGGTCCCTTCTTTCTGCCCCCATAAACTGGGAGTGAATTTTATACATTAAACTCTTTTCCTCTTTCTGCCTTGAGGAGACAGAGGGTAGGGCACAATGCCCCACCCCTCTGCCCCCTAAAGCAACCCTCTATTTATACAAAATTGAATCACTTTTTGCCCAATGATGCCCTACACAAAATTTAGTTAAAATCCCTTCAAATAAACTGAAGGAGAAAGATTTAAACAACCATGTTCTCCCTACTAGACTATTTCCCTTTGCTCCCAGGGGGACCTCATTCTGTTAAAACAAATGGAGTCCCCCTTGTCAGATGATGCTCTGGACCAAATTTGGTTTCAATAACTCCAATCATACCCATGGCCATATTATCTGTTTATATATATAAAAAACTGTCTTCCTTTTGCAAAAGGATGCTCTGATTTGGTTAAAATCCCTCCAATGGTACAGAAGAACAAAATTTTTCAGATTAACCACAAGTTCCCTTATTGGCACCACCCTTCTTCCCAAAGGCCAGCCACACCCTCTGTTTATACAAAATTGAGTCCCCTTTACCCTAAAATGCTCTACACAATATTAGTTAAAATCATACTAAAGGAGCAGAATTTTAACCAATATTACTACATTTTCCTGCGTCTCATATCTCTGCCCTTCGAGGGGGAAGGGGGGGATCAATCTTCCTTTACACAAAATATGGTCCCCCTTGCCTAGAGACGCTCTGAACAAAATTTGGTTAAAAACCTTTCAATGGTACAGAAGAAGGATTTCAAAGATTTACTTATAATTCCCCTATTGAGCCCCTACCCTCTGCACCAAGAGAAGCTACACCCTCCACTTATACAAAATTGAGTCACCTTTGCCCAAGGATGCTCAAGGCCAAATTTCTTCAAAATTCATAAAGCTGTTCAAATCGAGTAGGGTTTTTAAAAGAAAAAGTTGATGAACAGATGGACGCCTGGGACTAGGTGAGCTAATAAATGAATACATGTTGAGGAAATGTCAGGGAATAACAGGTGAATTGTGAGTATCTTATAATTGGTGAAATCTGTTAAACAATCATAGCATTACACTCATAAGACAGAGCAGCAATTTATGTAGTAAATAGCATTTTTTCTAACTAGTATAGCATGCTTTATCACCATTGCACATTCCATAGGATAAAGACTGGTGAATTCTTTTTGATTTTCTGTAATTGCTTTTTCTCCAAGTTATGTCCACCATTTTCATCTCGCATCAATGACCTTTAAAGAGGACCAAGGTCAAATCTAAATATCATTACTCTACACATAATGAATAAACATGTGAATGTAGAAAGTTTCCATCAAACTACACCTATGCATCATTTTTAGATACCACACACTTTATTTAAGCATCCTTGATTTTCGAAAGACAATGTCTGTTAATAGGTTTAAGCCTTGACCTTGAAAGTTGGTTTGCAACAAACTTGTTTGATTGATAAACCTTTATCCCAGCATGAAACTGGCCAATATCATGATCCTAAACACCTTGGTCATCTTGAAGAAGTCATCTGAATATTTTCACATATTTGATCTCTGTAAACCTGACAGTACATGAAAGTTAAGGTAATGTATTCAAACAAACTTTATAGCTCTTCAACCCAGCATGACACCGGCAAACATCATCCTTGGCTTGTTTATTATTCAGGGTAAGGCTTAAACATATTGGTGCTGTAACTTTGAAAGTGGGTAGACTAATAGGCCATTTATTTAAACAGGCCTGATATATAGCCATTTATCCCATCATGCTAATGGTCAAATATCAAAAGCTACAAAAAGCAAATAAGTTGATGAAAAGACGAACAACGGTGGTTTTTCTCCAGGAACACTGGCTTTCCTCAACCAACAAAACCTGGCACGTCCTAAAATGACCATAGCTGTTAATAGGATGTAAAGCACAAACAAACCAAACTGAACAAACCGCAAATAAGATTCCATGGTAGGTGAACTAAAAACTGTGATAAAAGTCAAATCAATATACATGTTAAAATTTAATGTGTTTTCTTTTTCAATGAACAAATAATCACGATACGGGATTTCTGCCTCGGCATAAGCTGCACACATTACACATGACAGCAGTTTCCTTTCATGGACATCATGAAAAACAATTCTATTTATATCCCAATAGTGACTTCTTTTACATGGTCAGTGTTGTAATTATTTAACGATAAGATTAAAACTGTATTATGTTACAGTCAACACAATCACCAGGTATAATGTCACACACAGAGGAAGTGCAATACAATGCTGTATAAAACATGACATACAAATATAAGAAAGATCTTGTATAACTGACCACTACATAGATTAACAAAGGGCAATTATACATAACACATTTCTGTTTCTCTTCTCACATTCACTTTGGACAAAGTCAAATAATCTGATTTAAAATTCTTTCATTCCACAGAAAAAAAGTCTTTACAGCAATAATGACCTATGCTGCTTGAGTCCAGTAAGCTTTCACTTGTTCCACAAGGATTCGGTGACCTGATTTAACATCAATCTTTTGGAAACTTTTTACAATATCATAATCATAGCTCTCTGTTCCTCTCTATGACTTCATTGTTCTTTTAATTCACACTATATTAGTGTATATCCTGTAAATTTTTACACTTTGCTACATTAGCATATATGTACATTACACTATGATAGTGTCTTCATTGTCTTTTGTAACACTTGTGTGACATACAAGTGTTCACAGTAGAAGGCCATCATTTGAAACAACTTTACAGGTGGCTGTCTCGTTAATGTTATGAACCAGCTCTTCATCATGGTCAAGTTGACAAATGGCTGTCTTCAACTTATTTATGATGTGTACTGACATTACAGTCAAGGCAAGCATTTAAAACAACTAGACAGGTTCATAAATGAATCAATTCTAGCACTAGTCGATTCGCATCATTGAAACAACAAGTTGATGGGTGACTGCCTCATTAATGTTGTGTATCAGCACTACAGTAGTGTCCAGTACTTAACCCTTTCACCCCTATGTAACTTTAGTAGACTCTACCATGCATTGATATGGAAGAGTCCATTATGGTCTACAGTGGTGAAAGGGTTAAACAACAAGTTGACATGTCGTTTGTTGTCAAACTGATGTTATGTTAAAGCCAGGATCTCCAGTCTATTACTGTTCTCAGTCTTTCGCATCACCAATGCCATCTGCATTAATAGCAAACATGGCCTCAGCCTCAGGTAAACATGGCGAGTCGTATATCTTGCATATCCTGGTTTCACCTCTTCCTTTCCTTAGATATAATCTGAAAGAGAAACAAGAGGCCCATGGGCCTAAACGGTCATATGACTACAAAGACTGAGCAGGGAAAATGGTAACTTTTCAACTTTCAATGAAATATTCCAAGAATTTGTTTTCCATGATGGTAATTTTGGTCAGCAGTGGGTAAATATTTGTCAGTAAAGCTATCAGCAAGCATTTAAAATAGGTGTTGTTGAGGAAAACTATGATTGCACAATCATGTTACAAAATGGCCACCATGGCTGCCATGTTGAAGTTTTGACAGAACTCAGAAATAACAACACTTTTTCAGGTTCCTTCTCTTAACATCCCAACCAATTTTTAGCTCAATGGCACCAATAGAACTGGAGAAGAAGTTTAAAATGTGTTTTTTAAGATGGCAACCATATTGGATTTTGGACCGACCAGAAAAATAACAACACTTTGTCAGGACCATCTCAGGATCATTTTAGCTCAATCCCATTGGTAGAACATTTGAAGTTTTAGATAGGTGTTGTTTAAGAACCATGATTGCGAAATCATGTTAAAAAAATGGCCACTTTTGGCTGACGACTACCTAAATTTAATCAGACAAATATAAACTCAACCTTTCCGACAAATCAGTTACACATGATTGACTGTATGAACCACCCTCCCAATTTCAGCTACATTGGGATTATGAACAAGGTGTCATTGCATACTTGTAATGGTGTCATATTCTATGCTTTAAGATTCAAGTTCATGCTGAAATAAATACATAACATACAAATAATGTAAAGTTTCATGTACTGTCCCCCACCCACCCCCCCCAGGAATTTTAAAATCTTAAACATTTTTTCTGCCAGAGCAATTATGCTAGTGATTACCTAGTGGTGGAAGCATGGGCTATTATGTTCCCTCCAATGGGTTTTTTGGGATCAGCTGAGAACATGGCTGCTCCGTCAACTTGAGCAACCACCTGGTTTGTTATCACAACAGCCACACCAAACTGAAATCAGAGAATATAACTATAATCCTTCATACATTTAAATATTTTCCAGCATTAAAATGTTAGAATCAAGTGAATACCGTTTCACATAAGTTGTAGAAGAATTACTAACATTACATACTTTGAAGATTAAAATCATGATGAATGTGTCCTTGTGTTGGTATTGAGCAATGATTATAAACCACAACAAATGATTTTAAATACAAGACAACAGTACCCCAACCTTCTATGCACTGCAGTAAACTTTTGACTGTGTTACCTCATCAGCCAGACGAAGTAGCATCCTTAAGAAGCGTGCCAAATGCATCTGTCGTGCAGACAGCTCTCCTCTTCCTGAGTAATCAGTTCTATATAGGGCTGTGGCACTGTCAACTATCAGCAAAGCATACCTACAAGTAAAACAAATTTAACTTCTGAGGTATTTTTCTGAAATCTACATAACATTTTAAATTACAAATATCATCTTCGATAAGTTATTATTGAATCTTTGAAATTTATTCATGCATATATATAAGGTCTTTTATTTTCCCCACCCAATCAGCAAAATAACTTATACCCACCCAATCAGCAAAATAATTTAGGCTTTTAGGACAAGAAAACTAATCTACAACATCTAGATCTGTTTGAACCTTAAACATTCTGAATTTTTGACAACGGGGATGATTGTACCTTGACTCTGACATCATGGCTGCAGCCTGTATGAGAAGTTGTGACTGGTGGTCACTATTGTAGGCTCGGGCACAAGCTACATTGTCCAACACATCACTGCCAGATAGACCATATCTGTGAACAAACCAACCTTAATCACCAAATGACATTTTGTGTCTTAGAATCCGTAGAACAGTGTATATGGGATTTTATTTCCTTTTTACTTTTTAAATTGTATTATACATTTGGAGTTCTAATAGTTGAATTTTTTTACTTCTGGTGCTAAATTCCTACTGCCAGACCTGTTAAAGTTATATATATAAAGAAAATGTGCACATAACAAAAAAAGCCAATACTTAACGTTCATGAATATACTATAATCAGTTATATAATTTCTAAAATAACATTGATTTCACAAAGTTATGTTAATGTAGGAATCAAGAAAAAATAACCACTGATTC
>JAULCA010447400.1:0-10365 GCA_032360845.1 Crassadoma gigantea | reverse complement strand
TTACACTCGCGTTGTCGTCCGAAGAAAACAAACACATCTTTTCTAATTGCATTCAAAATAATTCTATATGTTGAGTGTAACATCACCAATAATATGTTTAATTAGTATCTTTTGTCAGTTTTAAATAGAGTGAAGCCTATTTATATTCAAATTAAATCAAAATTCTTTCATATTTTTCCATGGACCAATCGGTGACTTGACTTAATAGTGTTATCGTAGTGAAATCAGTTAATGCAACCCTGTTTGTTGCATCTTTGTAAGATATAGTTTAAGGTCCAACAAAAGTGGAGATTAGGAGATGTTGTTAACTAGCCTGGACCTGTCTTCATCTACTATACCAGTGCATGTCACCATTATTCATATAGCCCTGTGATTTGAACAAAGTTCATTGAATTGCCTGGTCATGCAAAAGACAATCCGGTGGTCTTTATGTCAGTGTATACAGTGATATCACTTTCTAGCGTTAATAATACTAATCACTATATACTTATACAAGTTACTCATTACACCAAATTAGAAACAAGACACGTGCAAACAAGTGTGTGTACTGTCAGTGACTAAACCCTTCTCTACTTTAAATATGATTTTAATGCAAATATCTAGATAAAAGACAATGACCGTCATTTCTTATGAGACATTGCTTTGCCTTGGACGTATTGACGAGTGCTTGTTGTTTAAAAAAACACAATTGCACCAATTTGCCAATAATTATTTTGTATATAGTGGTAACTGGAATTGAAAACAAAACAATGGTGATTACCCACGATCGTGTATCGACAGATAATGTCTTTACTGTGTACGTATCCATTAAACAGGGCGATAGTCACACCCGTTAGGCCTTTCAGAACAATAAAAAAGATCCCTTTGTTATTCTGACACAATGCAATTCCTTGACAGGTCGTCTAAATTCCGCCTGCTAATCCACTGTAATACTTCTATATCTTGATATCATAATTTCACTTTCTAATTGTCTTGGAATGAGTCAGTCTCCCGCGATGGGTCACCAAAACATGCTTTTCTTTATTTCTATTCTAATTCAGATAAAAGAGAAATTGATAGAGAAATTATAATACCTAATAATTGTTTAAGATGTTTACCTGTCTTTTCAAGATAGGCAATCTTTAATTAACCATCGAAGATCTGGAGAAAATGTCCCATTGTTCGGCTCTGTAATTAGAAAACGACTTTGAATATTTCAGTCGTTAAAAGTAAAATATGTGATACATTATCTAAGTATTCCTTTATTTTAAAATCTGTTCACAGACATGAAAATTGAACACAAAACAAATTGTGATAGGCTGAACTTAATTATTTTAACGATTGACGGACCTATGCTTAGATATTGTTGAAGTTTTTTTCAGATGGTAAAGCAAACGGCATGACAAACGCTAATTAAGGAGCATTTAAGTGTGAGACAAGGACTCGTAACTATTGACAGTATCAGTCAAAAAACAAAAATTAAATCGACAGACAGAAATAGAAAGTCTTAATTTATGTCTTAATTTCGAGTGTTAGATTCCATCACACGTGGCTGATCTACACCCCTCCCGAAATGTTCGAGGTAGCTAATTACAGGTGATTATGATTCAGATAACAAATGATAGAACTCACACCCTGAGATGACACTCGATTCCCCTGTCATGATCGCGTGACCAGGCCATTCGGATATGTTTGCACACTGTCATTGTTTGTGATATGTGCCCTTCTGTACATTAACAAATCTTTTGGTGAATTTAAAGTGAGACCAATTAAGTACTATGGACATTTTTGTATTCCACATCAATCTTTGTAAGCATATTTGATACAAACTATATTTTTAAAGCATTTTCTTTTAATTTCTAATCTTTAGTTTAAAACGTTGACACATTAAACATTTATATTCTAAATGTTGTGATTTATGCTGTAATTTTTGATGTTGTAAATCTAGTTGTAAATGCTGTTATATTGTGCTTAATATTGTAACCTAATTCTGATTTAAATTCAAAATCATGCTATACCTATTCCAATTCTTGTAATTAATTTAAGAATGTCTTGGGTTTCATATTGGAAAACTAGTGATATATATTTAAAATTTGTGGTGTGTATTCGAACACCTATCCTATTTTTGGTAATCTTAATCAATCTTCTGATATCGAATCTAAATAACGTGATTTTAAATATGAAGTACAAATGCAAATATTAAAATGTTCGACAATCCGTCTCCCATAATAAAACATATACAAAGTAGCAACACATAGAAAACAGAATAGAAACAAATTGTACCAACGTGACGACATGATTAGGAACCAATAATTTTTAAAACTTTATTAGGAACCAAGGAGACTTTCCAACACGAACAAGAACCAAGAATTTATAAAACTCTGTTATGAAACAAGGAGAAATAACAATACGATAAGGAACCAATAATTCATAAACACTATCAGGAACCATGGAGACGTAAGGACAATAAAAAGGCCAAGGGGCGCAGAAATACATCGACAGGAAACAAGAGAACATAGAACACCATTGAAACAATAGATATATAAAGACAATAAAAGATGGAGGAGAGGAAACCGTTTAATACGAAATGAACATGTCTTGATAGATTTCAACTTATGATAAATTAACTTACTCTGGTAACTGGAAATACATCTGATTTGGTTGATTCATATTTATTGACACACTAATAATTTTATTTTGAAATTTGTGTCTTTAGGACAAGCTGTACATATTCCAAGGAGGTCATAAAATATGTTATCTGAGGAGAGAAAAAATAATATTCAAATGATTTTGATGTACTCGGCCTTCTTCCTTTGGTATGCAAGCTGTTACGGTATTTAATTAACCTTATTTTACAAGTAGTGCTACCAATAAAAAAACTACACACTACAGCTTTAATAAACAACTGCAATATATAAGTTCAAAGTTGGCACGATATGACAATTACCATTTACAACTGCAAGTCAACTTTCATTTTCAAGTCTTAAATACTTTTTATTTACACCATACACACCATGGATAAGTACATACATAATATAAGCAGCACACACAAAAACCATAAATAGGTTTTGTATTCACTTGATTAATATCCCACAAAACAATGAATGTTTGAAGAACTTTTTTTCTGTGACACTGATACCGATTACCACGAAATAATTGACCAAACATAATTAGCTGTCTTGAACCAATACAATTATATCACTTTTTTAAAACTTATTAAAAAGTTAATGTGCAGTTAAAAGCAAAGTTTGTTTTAAGCACAGACAGGACTTGAAAACTTATTTTGCGAGCTAGCGAAAACGTCTGTTTTCTTTGTCAAGCAAAAAGTTTAAATGACTGATGTCTGGACTCTAAACACTGAAAATAACCGACCACAAAAAAGCTTGCACAATAAGTTTTCAATTACTGGTTGTGTTCTAAAAAAACTTGGCCTTTATTGTTGATAACAAACTGATGAATCTTATTCCGCAAACCGATATATAATTATATTTACAAAGAAAAATACAAAGTAAAACAATTTTCTTGTCAAAAGGTAGTTACGATGACGATATTTTGATTTTCTTTTGTTATGATATTTCTGTCCCTTATGTCAACAATGTCTTTAGACTGTTGATGACGGACATACTTTCCTGAAGTTGACATGTGGCATCATAAAGTATACTTAGTTGGTACAGAACACCTCAGAATATCGAGGTTTGTCTCCAGTTTGTCTTGGTGTTCTTGGTATTCTACCTTTATGTTTGAAGTTCTACTCGGTACCTATAGTTGTCCGTTTCCTGGTTTATGAGATTAATTAGTATTTTGTGTTGATTCTCTTGATAGCAACTGACATCATTATCAGAAGTTCCATGGGAAATGACCAGATACACCAAATCTAGCGTTCAGTTTTGACAGTCACCCCTAAATATCTCCGCTCGATCATTTAGAGAAAACGTGAATTGTCTGTTTTTCCATGTCGCATCTGTCAGTTCCTATAGACGAATCATCCTTATAAGAGCATGCCATATAAGATAACGATGAATCTTAATGAATCAGGACCTTTTTCTATATATGTTATAAATTCTCGATTAGAAATCATATAGTTTTTGGCCTCGACAAATTCTGTATTGCGTTAAATCTTTTCTTATGTTTAATTGTAAAAATAACTGTAACCAACTTAATTTCTTTTCAACTGAGCTTTCGATCCACTGTTTTATTCTGAATACGTTTCTAGACAATATTGAAGTCAGACATTTTCAAATTCGAGAATCTGTTACAAAACAAAAAAATATTAATCATTTGTCTTTACGGCGCCAAAGACCTCTTCTGATATTCTCTAAGTCAAGTTCTACGTATAAAAGAATAATGTCGTAGGAATAAGTTATTTCGCTGAACCATTTTCTACATCCCACCGATAAAAGTCCAGACATGATGCGGTGTTAAAAATACCCTGCTCGGCCAGACTTTATTACAATTAACCTAAGGTATAAACCTCTACTGTTCCAAGACCTTTAGCCTGTGATGGTCAGCCACAGAAAGGTCACCCTGAAATGACCAAATAATTGATGAGCTCGTCCGACGGTGGCCCCGCTTGTTACGTGACTGTCGTAGCCCGTCCTGGGCTCTGCGATACCAGATATCTATGTTTGATGGGACGGCTCGATACCCTTCTGTCTATGACTAGTGTGATTTGTTGGTTTGACAGGTGTTCGTTACAATCATTATTACTTATATTGTCCCTTGAGACATTTTAAAAAAGATGAAAGTATTTCAAGAACTAGTTGGTCCGCTTCATGATCAGACGTATATATCTACAATGTGTATATTTTATAATCTTATTGTGTGCAATGTGAAATGTCACGTGTTACGTCAAACAAAAAATGTTAAGCGACTGATGTTAAATTGCCAAAATAACGAAGTTTCATTCTTATATTTTTATTCCCTAAAGTAAGTCAGTATTTGTGATCGACAGGAAAGATTAAAAAATTTCTCATGTCCATGTACTGATTAGGTAGTTACATGTAATTAACACAGTCTTTGTATCTATGATAATACCTCCGATCTCTGACATTTGATTACTCCATACATTAGTCACCTGCTGTAGGTATGCATAATTTAACTAATTGTTTTCTTTGTGTTGACTTAGTGCTATGACACCTTATTATAATTTTGCGTGTCTAATATTTGGTATTTCATGTTTTCATCTAGTCTTTATACACATTAGATACTCCCCTTTCAAGTTCGAATTTCAGCACATACCACATTGTACAACATCATCCCAATCTACTTCACCTGTTTTTATAACAATTCAATAACGTTTTTCCATAAAAAAGTTGTAACAGATACTTATTAATGATTGGCGTCCATTTAAAGCAACAATGTGTTTATTGATTTAATAGATCGTCCTGAATGTGTGTAATTATGTTACTACGGTCGACTGGACGGTAAATAGACCTTGTCTGTCATTAAGAATCAAGTGTCAAGCTGTTGTAATAATTCAACATTAATTTGGCATCTCCAATTAGATACTTTGATTTTTATAATATTCATCTGTTTTGTTTCCATGGCAATTCTGCATATTTGAATAGTTCGCTCAAAACAGAAATACGCTCTTAATTCTGAACAAATTATTTGTTACAAAATAATGATTAATTATTTAAAATCATTTAAATTAATTCTTTTATCATATTTTCAATTATTCGAAGAATGTTATATACTTTACATCAATGTGGATTTTATGATATATCTGAAAAACACGAAAACAGGAACATTTTACAAAAATCATTGATTTCAGTCAAATATATAATTACATAATGATATTTTAAAAAATCTTGAAGTTGATAAAATAAAATCGTATCAAATATAATATTAGAAAATGTCTCATTAAATCAAGTTAAATGTAATAATTTGGTTACAATAATATTTAACTTGTAATGAAAATTTATCAAATATAATAGTGATCTCATTTTTATAATTTATTGAAATGCAGTTGGTATTATATTTGTACAAAATCATATTTAATATCCTATTAACATCCCCTGTAATCCTTTTTGACGGTTTGGGCTTAAATGAATAAAAGTATCTTCAAACATTCAGTAGGAAAAAGCAAGGAAGAAATAAGATATGATATTTTGATTCTGTAAACGAATTTAATATTCAAATTTCAATACCATGTTTTCTAGATAATTGTACAATTATTTATATCTCATTACGATCAAAATTTTCGAGTCCTACTGTATTAATATTCATATAAGAGTGACGCATGTGCAGCACTAGTACACGACGTACATGAAACAAGGACGACACTGGTCATGTGTGGCGCTATCGTTAACTCGTCTTTTTCTCCCTGTGATTGGCGCCGATACCATCTCCATCCCGAGGTGTCACATGCATATGTATTTGGCACATGTAAAAACAAACGTAGTTAATTTTCTCAAATAATTAATATCTAATAGAATTCAAATCAATGTTTTGTTAGTGGTTAGTTAATGTCCTGACGCGGTTGAGTAGTCTGTACATATTTAAGCAGGCATTGTGTCGTACTTTGACTTGACTGTGCGGCCGTATGCGCACCCTGTTTACGTCTTACCTCCACACAAGGGTGGCGCCATTATATACAGGTGCGCGATAACAAAGCTAAAACTAAATTTGTTTTCTGTAAAAAAAGAGGCACATGTTAGTTCTGTGAAGTCAACAATATTTCATGGTTTTATAATTGTCTTAAACGATGAAATAATATGAAACTAAATCTCCTTTTCAATATTTTATTTGAAAATCTTGGTAGATTGCCACCTATCATGTGATTTTGATAACCGCCATACATAAAATATGTTACTCATTTCTCTATATAGAATTATTAATTAATGTGTTCTACAATTAAATCAATATTTGTCTTTAGCAATTATAAATTTAATTTCCATTGTATTAAGTGAACAAACTCAGCTTACAAGCAATATACTTTGAACTAATACGATATTTTAGTTAGTGTATGCATCAAATTATATGCTTATTATTTCATTAGGTTTTCAAAAAGTGATGCACCTAAACTGCCCTTGTTTCAAGGTAAACAGAAACATAGACTAAAGAGTAAACAAACATGGCCACCAGTAAACTTAAAGGCGACACATGATAGGATTACATATTCCTGACAAAAAGTTTTAGTCTACTGACATTAAGACTCGAGAATGCAACCTGTTTGTATTGACATAACGTTAAATTGTTTCAGTTTTTGTGTCAGACTTAATTTTATATTTGCATATTTAACCAAACATTTGTACATGTACATATATATACACAACCGTAGACACTAACATTAAAAAACAGGAATCAAAGTTATAAATGTTTATTGCGTGTAGCGTGACAAACAGGAACTATATTCGTCCTGTTAGTTCATAAATATTATTTTTATATTTATTAAGAAACCAAGATTAATCTGAGTAACATTTACATCGACAAAAAACAGAAGTAAAAGTAGCGTCCTAATTGGTCAGTTTAGATTTAAAATACCATTGCAGTATTTCCAATAGAAAAAGTTAGAGTAGTCAAAACGCCAATATGTTTTTGTTAATATTTATTTAGAGACGAAACATCATTCCCGCGAATTTAGCTACTATATAATGCTTTGAAATATGCATTTTAACTTAAACTTGAAACAATTAAAGCATACTAAAAAGACATACGAATGATTTCATGTAGTGACGTATAAAAATACAACCCATGCTGTCTTAGTGATATACATATTATATTATGTCGTATCATCTCTAAGCTCCAAAGTCATTCCCATCTTTATCATAACAATCAGCATTGTATTGATTGGCACTGCTCATTGACAAGGTACTCAGTATCATGTTGCTGAGGCATGCGTTCCAAAAATGGTACCCGGAGAAGAAAACTAATACGTTTAACAAATCCTCAAAACGTATCCATGATCAAATACATTATATCTGTCACTCACGTGTTTCTCACACTACAGTCTCGAGTTAATTTCTTGTATTCTTCTATTTTATCATTTACCTTCAGCATTTAAACTATCTCTGATATAATCAAGGAATGCATTCTTTTGTTCTGATGTTAAAAGTGACAATTGGCATAATTGTTACCAAGCCGCCTGCTGATAACGCCAACATTGCCCTATTCATCGACAATTTCATTCGACATAATCATGAGACATCAAGTTGGATCAGCCATTGTGTCTTTACTCGTTTATTGCTATCGGCTCCGTCAATATACCTTCATTGAATCAGATTATTAGAAATCAGCCAAACATGGCACTGTATCGACCTTAATACAATAGTCTACGTCTTCTCCGGAAAAGATTGACAAAAATATCTATAACACTCACAACACAATGCCCTAGCAGTGCTGCCAATCTGTCCCCTGCCAACTCGGGGGTGGAGTGAAATGTCAAACGGATACCTAGCGGTAGACTAAACCGCACTACTGTATAGTGTAGCGTTTTGATCAGTACCAATTAATACGGCGATCGTTAATTGATCGATAGCTAACGTCGGTGTCAGGTTAAGGGTCGAGTGGCCGTCAGAGAGGTTATGACTTGGGACCGGCCCTCCTAATTGGTGTTCAGTGAGTTGTATGCCTTATCGCCCCTGATCGGTCTGTCTCCCCGGTATCACCTACCACATACAATTCGGATTGTAAGCTTATACCAATAACCGATAAATCAGACCACACTTTCCTCCGGCCCGGCGCCAGGGGCGACCAGACCATGGGGGGAGGGAGGGGCTTGGGATTAATCAGACTCGTCACGGCAGAGTGAAAAATGTAATATGTCCATCCCTAATTCGTGGGTATGTCGTATCAAATCATAGGCTTTGATCTACTATCATAGATGCATGGGTAGATAATATCAATTGTAGTTATAAGTTCACGTAGCCATGATTAAGGACGATGAATTATATTATTATATAGAGAGATTCTGTTCCCACCGATTCAACCCTATCACTTAATGCAAATCATTCAGTTTTTTAGGAAGCAGACAACTGCTAATAAAGACACCACGGCAAACTTTTCTCGGGCAGCTTAATTACAACCAAGCAGTAGATAAATTATTTCTCTTGTTGCTACGTATAAAAAAACTATTTTGAAAGCAAAACTAACTTTAAAATCTGCAGTACACCAAATTAATAAGAAAATTAATTTGTTGTGGAAGATCGACCATCAAAAATGCAAATAATGAATTTGGGAATGCAACATAGACTGATATGTCAAAAGCGAACAAAAGTGAAGCTAATATAGCAAAACGTAACTATAGATACAAGAAAACACACGATAAAGAAGAAAGATATAATGTAACAAGGGCTTATATTGAAGGAGACAACACATAATGTTGTAGAAGGGCGACAAGGAGGGCTAATAAAGAAGGATGAAAACAATGGATAATGAAGGAGGGCGACAAGGCAGGCTAATACAACAGGAAGATAATAGAGCATGATGAAAGAGGGCGACAAGGAGGGCGAATTCAGAAGGAAGACCACATAGCTGATGAAGAAGGGCGACAAGGAGGGCAAATACAGAAGGATGACAACAATGGATGATGAAGGAGGGCGACAAGAAGGGCTAATACAGAAGGCTGAACACAATTGATGATGAAGACAGGCGACAAGGAGAGCTAGTACAGAAGGATGACCACATAGACTGATGAAGAAGGGCGACAAGGAGGGCAAATACAGAAGGATGACAAAAATGGATGATGAAGAAGGGCGACAAGGAGGGCAAATACAGAAGGATGACAACAATGGATGATGAAGGAGGGCGACAAGAGGGGCTAATACAGAAGGAAGACAATATAGAATGATGAAGAAGGGCGACAAGGAGGGCTAATACAGAGGGATGAAGGGCGACAAAAAGGGCTAATTCAGAAGGAAGACCACATAGGCTGATGAAGAAGGGCGACAAGGAGGGCAAATACAGAAGGGAGACAACAATGGATGATGAAGAAGGGCGACAAGGAGGACAAATACAGAAGGATGACAACAATGGATGATGAAGGAGGGCGACAAGGAGGACAAATACAGAAGGATGACAACAATGGATGATGAAGGAGGGCGACAAGAAGGGCTAATACAGAAGGCTGACCACAATTGATTATGATGACAGGCGACAAGGAGGGCTAATAAAGAAGGCTGACCACATAGGTTTATTAAAAAGGGCGACCGGGAGGGCTAATACAGAAGGATAATAACAATGGATGATGAAGGAGGGCGACAGGAAGGGCTGATTTAGAAGGAAGACAATATAGTAGGAGGAAGAAAGAAGTAAATGCAGGCCAATATACTAGGAAAACAATAGGCGAGGACATATCGGATAGGAAACCCAGGCCTTGTGGAAGGAAGAAAATAACGACCGTAAGAGCACAAAGAAAACGCAGGCTAATACAGTAGGAAATAATCA
>JAULCA010447389.1:0-10365 GCA_032360845.1 Crassadoma gigantea | reverse complement strand
CATGAAGTGAAATCTAAATCATGTCTCTTATGTGGCTCGTCTCCATGTTGAACTGTCAAATTTGTTTACTTTGGCGCGAGCTTTTTTTCCCGTGACCTCTGACCCGTGCCGCCATCTTGGATGGTTGATACGTCTATATGATCAAGACTACCTAAAAATGGTAAAATAACTTATTCTAGATGTAAAAGTTCAATATTGTCTGCCTGTTTACAATATTAATAACAAAATTAATATTCCAGATATAGATTTAAATTTTGTGATTGATGATCAACTTTTTCTGGAAACACTACTGATGGAAATTAGGGGGAAAAGCATATCTTATTCATCTTATAAAAAGAAACAACAAAATCAGCAGGAGGTAAATATGAAAAAAATGATACAAGATTTAGAGGAGCAAGAAGATGTAGATATAGAGGAATTAGATAAGAAAAAAATGGAATTGGAAAACTTGAGGGTAAAAAAAAATAAAGGTAGCATTATTTTATGAAAAATTATATAATCATAATTATGATATTGAAGACACACAAGATAAAAGATACAAGAAGCTTTATTTACTGTCAAATATGGTGAACAAGTAACATAAGCTCTCAAGAGCTTCATTTCGGCAAACATGATAGATAAAAATAACAGTTAAATAAATATGATACAAGTTAAGACTAGCGCAATACATGAAAAAACCAATATCACATGAGCATATATAATTATAGTTTATCATGTTGTGCATCAAGTTTCCAAGGGTTGAGGAGCTCCCTACCAGCGAGGTCTGCTTAATGCACACATCATAATAGTTTGAGAAAGACATAAAATATCAATTTCATCACATACAGTACTTAAGATTAAAAGACTGGACTTGTATGCATAAAATATAACAGAGCCAAACTAGATCTGGTACTGGTAAGATTTTGGTAAGATTTAAAAGCACTTAAATTCATGAAAAATAATTAGAAGTTAAAAGTACCACATAATTTATCACAGATTTCAGATTTATATTTTCAGTACAGTACTATACATGATAGGACTAGTACATTTCATGTTCCAAAATTAAATAATACTCAATCTGAAAGTTTTGAAGGGTAACTTACTTTGGGAGAGGCAGCAAAAACTTAAAATATGAAAAATAATACAAGTAGCAATTGCAGAATTTGTGATCGCTAAACGAGGCATTACTAATAGAAGCATGATCAAAGGTAAAAGTGTGCACAACCAGCACATCGAGCAGGTGTGGAGAGCTGTCTATACTGGGGTATTAGCATACCATTCTCAGCTATTCTTTCACATGGAAGATGCAGGACTTTTAGATACCTTAAATGACAAACATAGCACAGCTTTACATTATGTATTTCTATCACAGGAGAAAATGTCATAACTAACTGAAGCAACAAGCAACATCCCACTTGGGGAGAGTTGATATTTATGTAAACAGACAATCTACTTAATATAACTTTAAAATTTATTCAATCTGATGCCAGAAAATGAATTTTAAAATTTGATGAATCATGGTATTATTTTTTTCACACTACATGTATTGTGAAATAAACCATATAAATGTATACTAACTATAGAGTATGTTTAACTGGAATAACCCTTATGTAATTGAGGTATTAGCAGCAGAGGGTCAAACTTACAACAGGATAGCAATTAAAGACAGACTTGCTCAATACAATCTCTTTTAAACTATGAGAATAAACCAAAGTACCACCAACGGTACAAAAGCTCACCTCACTTTGTTTATTACTTTACCTCAAACTAGCATTAGGGTTTTTTTTCACCAACTGGAATCTATATACCAAAATACTGACATTTGATCAGGAAATATTGCAATATATATTTTGATATTTGTGCAGAGGTAATACACATGAATAAGTAGATTTATATGCAAAAGTAACAGAGTACTAAGAAACATTGATATGAGTTTGTAATTGCCCGGTACCTACGAAATATTTCCTATCAAACAAATGTGCCTTTGTCGGTCACAGTTGCACACATTAAGAATTGTTTGTGTATTTTAAATGATATTAGACTTGACACTAAACGTCGTAAAATGTTTAAAAACATTTTTTTTCACAAAAAAAATATTTATTCTGACTCTGGGAAGTAATAAATAATACAGAAACCCAAACCAAATATCAGTACCCTAGTAGTACACTTATGAAGGAGTTTACTGATGCCTTTCAACACTTACACTAAAAACTTAACATTAGATTTTACACCAAAAGTAAAAAAAAATGTTTAAAAAAAAAATAAAAAGACTTTTTTCCAGAAAGTTATTCATTCTGATTCCAGTAAGTAATGATTAACCCCCACAGCAACCATCAAACCAAATATTAAAACCATAGTACAATTATTTATGAGTTCTTGCTTCGCGACTTTGTCGCAGGCGAGACAATCACTGCATTCCATAAAATGTGTTTAAAAATGCATAGTCATATAAATCAAATAATTTAGCATCTTCAGGGAGCTGCATATGAACTGTTGGTCTAGGCATCCGCATGACATTGATGCATGTATTGGCTGTAGGGATGAAGGATTCATCAACACCATGAAAGACAATGGAGGGATGGAGTTCAAAACCAAGTACAGGCTCCTCCTCTACTGATGTTGTAAACTGTAGCACTTTCCCCAAAGTTACACAGCTTCTTCTGCAACCTAATGTTATAAAAATAAGACATACTTAGTAATGAAAGCAATCCATACCCCAACAGACAAAGGCAAGACAAGCAACTTTTCTATGAGAGTTGAAAATCACAGTAGCATTATTTTGGTATATGCAATCCCATAATCCCATAAAAGTAATGGCTGCAGGTCAGTGGTTTCTATCCGGGAACTTTGGCTTTCCTTAAATGATCATAGCTGTTAATAGGATGTAAAACCACAAACCTATACACACATATTCCATCATAATTATCTTACAAGAAGACCAGGGGTCCAGTGTATATAATTGAATGAAAAGTGCGGAGTGGGCTTACTTATAGGATAACACATTTGAGATTAAGAATAAGGCAGAATGAGCAGGTGGACCTATTACCAGACAGATAATAAGATAATTTCTTCTCTGACTGTTATAAAATTTAGTTGCTTACTGGCGACTTCTCTCAAGTATCACAGGAAGACTGCATATACTTTTTTTTCCATTTCCTTGCTGTTGCTTCCATCATTAGAAAATTGTGGCTTTAGTAGTGTGGTCAACATTCTGTACGTCATTGTAGTGGATCTCGAATGAAACAAGTATTGGAAAGCTGGAACCTTTTTGCAAAGCTGTCGAAAAATCACAAAAAGGATAACATCAAACACACACAAAATTAGATTTGATATAACATTACAAGTAACATCACTGACACTCTGAAATGCACAGACTCAACCAGTGATGGTGTCAAAGCCACCAAATGCTCGCCTGTTTAGAATTTTATCGTATTTAAACAATTATTTATAAAAATGTAAAGTTGAAAACAGGTCAAAAGTGTAAAACAAGTTGAATTCATTTTTTAATTTTAATTTTACTTCATCAATATTTTACCCCACAGGAACCTGTATGCCAAATATCAGCATCCTAGTACACATATCTAATGAATGACAAGCTTCTGAAAAACTTGCAGGTAAAACTTTAACGTTGATGTGGTTCAAAAAAGTTACCAGGTAAGTACAAAACAGGTAAAAAAATTCAAAACCTTGAAATTATTATTTAATTTCAACTGCACTACATCAATATTATACCCAATAGGAACCTCCATGCCAAATATCAGCATCCTAGTACACATATTTTATGAATGACAAGATTCTAAAAATCCTGCAGGTAAAACTTTTTCACACTGACGAAATCTGGGGGTAACGCTTTAGCTCTCTGTTCTTCGAACAGGCAAGCAAAAAAGGCCCATGAGGCTGAATCATCATCTAACTTACAGTTTCAATGTATAAGAAGACTTACAGTGAATTAGGTATGGATAAAGCCTCATTGATGGCATGAATACATTACTACCAGTAAGTGTTAAATGATGATACAGAATAACAAGAGATCCAAGAATGGTCTTACTGGTTCTATGTAACACTAATCTTCTCTCTACTTTTCTTATCTTTTCCCTCTTTCTCTAAATTATTTTGAAACAAGGGAACCAACATAAGTAATCTGAGACAAATCAATTGAGAACTTGCAGTGAAATAGCGATAACAAACTTACACTGTCGAAACTCAAAATTGCCACATGTTGGCCATCTTGTTTTCCAATCAGACTCAAAATTGATCATGCACAACAAGCGACCAAGGGGAACCTGCACATTCATTTTTTAAAAAGATCCTCTTGGTACTTTCTGAGAAATAGCGATAACAATGACTGTTTGAGGATGGACAGCGATTTGAACAGCCTACCATATCATGATGGTTGGCTAAAAAGTCCTCGCTGGAGCACCCTGCTGGAGTAAATATTTTTTGCACTGTATTGCAAAATTGAGAGAGGGGAATTCATCAACACATATAAGGAATATAAATATTTGTAGCTATAAATTATATCCTTCATGTAAAGTCTTTAAAACATGCCATATATCAACAAACCTGATAAACTCCAAGAGTATCAAGGCCGGATCTCAGATTGGCAATGCATGGATTTACTGGGTTTTCTCCAAACAGTTCTGACCGGACTTCTTGTGACATAAAAGTTGGAATGCTTCCATTTTGGAGGACACTTAATGCTAAAACAAAAGCGAATATATAAAAAACAACAAACTCTAAATCTCTTGGTATGAATCTGTCCCGAATATAATGGGATGGGGTTTATTTTTACATATGGTTGCATGGTGTGGGTTAATTGCAGAGATATATATGTATGCTACATTCATACAGTGGTCCGTTTCTGTAAAGGTCAGCTACATATAAGTATAGGGCATTAATAATATAGTAAGGTATTATGGTTACATGTGACATCATAGAACGTATCGTGGTTGCAGATTCGACAAAACTGAAATAAACTGGAGGTACAGTTTCAGTCCAAAACTTAATCAGTATGCATATCATGTGATACCATATCATGGTTATTACGTACGCGTGTCATGATGAGGCGACATATCCTACCTGGTTATATTGTGTCAAGTTGAAGTTGATGTGTAATGGTTACAAGTGGAAGTTTCTTTTTTATATTATAATGCATACATAGAAATAGCAATTCAAAAAAACTTACCGAATATCTTCCCAACCATCTCATAATCTTCCCACAGAAGATGGCGAAGACCTTTATCAAAGTATATGTCTTTAATTTCTCTCAAGACTATCTGGAAAAACTCTTTCTGTGGTCCACCAAAGTCAAGGGCAGTCTGAAGATATTATAAAATAAGTTACATCACTAAAATGCCATGCATGTTATAAATGGTAATTAAAAATGTCCATCAAAATGTCTTTAATATATTACACACACAAACATCCCCCACCCCCCTCACACAAACCACCCTCATGAGTGTCAAAGGAAAAAATACCTAACACTTTTGAAAATTATCACCTACCATGGATAACAAGTTTTGAAAAAAAAAAAAACATAATATATATTGCGACATATATAGCAGTGTATTATATGATAATTTAACATACCTTATCATAGAATTGGACTTCCAATGTGTCCCTCAGATCCACTTTAGAAGAGATTTCAGCTTTAGCAGTTCCCCAAGGACTTTTTCGGTCTATTAGTATAAAGTTTGTACTTCCTTCAATAATCTCTGATCCATTCTTTATCTCAAATGGTCTGCCAGTAACAATTTTAGATTGAAACGCCCTTAAAATTTTGAATGGGTTCGAAATGTTTTAATTCTTGCACAATGCTGAAATATTGTTTACTATATCACTGACCACTTGCGGTACAAAAGAAGATGTGTCAAGAGGATTTGGCACTGAGGTAGACTCATCAAGATGATGTGAAGCAAGAGATAATGACGAATCATGATGGTTTGGCACAAAAAATGACGAAGAGTTAAGATGGTTTGGCACTGAGGTAGACTCATCAGGTTGCAATTGATCATGATCTGACACAAAAGATGTTGATGCATTAAGAGGGTTTGGTTGTAAGGTAGCAGATTCATCTAGGTTGTACAAAAGATGATGATGTGTCAAGAGGACCTGGCAATGAGGTAGACTCATCAGGTTGTTGTATCTCTTCTGACTGGGGGCTAGTCCTGTGTAATGGATACAATCCTTGATAGGACTCAACATGCTCTCTCAGTGTTTTGATTGGATAATCTTTTTTGCATAGATAACATTTGCTTTTTGCCTCTTCGGTTTCTATAGCAATTTGAATTGGATCACAGTTCAAATTACTTTGAATTTGTCTGATGTATATTGTAGATTGTGGATTGGTGTGACTTTGTAGTTGCTCACTAGACCAAACACAGCAAATGATTTCCAAGTTTCTGCATGCTTGTGTTGCTCTTAAAAGTTTAAATCCACCAGCATGTAGCAGTCTTGGAAGACCAGCAATTCCCCCATTCCTCTCTAAGACATCTGAAGATAATTTCTCTACAACTTCATTTGGCGTATCTGATTCAGAAAGCTTAATTCTTGTTATCCCTAGTCCAGCATTAGTTAGGTCTTCTTTTTCACTTGACATTGGAATTTTATCTTGTTGTTGTGATGAACAACTCAAGAAATTGAGTGGAAAACACTCTCTCAGTCTTACTTGTCCTTCATCTGGCACCTTGTCTTGAAGAGACCTATTTCCATTTGATGAAAATAACTGAGCTCTTTCATCCCTAATTTCATGTACCAAGTTTCTGGATAATGCAATGGACTGATGAGTGGCTGTGCTGGCTGGAGGAATCAGTATCACTAGAGCCATATACATTATCAGGACATGTTTCCAGATAGTTTCTAAATTTGTGTCTCTGTCCTATAGTTGTAATGCCCAATCGGGCAAGTTCAGTATCTGACAGTCTTCTGGCTACATCAATGTCAACCCTTTCCCTGTTGAAATTGGAAATAAGACTTGACTGTAAAAGTTCTTCCATACTGGATATGTAAATTAACCTGAAAAACAAAAATAAGAATATCAAATAAAAAGTTTTATAAAACATGAGTTATTGGAGATCCTCATAAATCACCAGCTTGAAGGAAGATATATTTCCAAACATCCAATGATCATGTGAAAATACATCTTTTTCTGAAATGGCACCAATGAACACTTGCTTTTCTGCATCTTATATATGCATGCATACAAATTAAATAATATTAATTAATAATGGATATTTTTCATCCTTCTTGGAAGTACAAGGTGGATGTAGACAGGGGGGACCCTATTCCCCCATATCAGATTTATTCTCAAAAGGGGTTGAAATTTTGTCTATGCAATATGAAGAAAATGTAATTATAAAAGGTGCTGAAATAAACTATCAAGAATGTTTGCTTTGTCAATATGCTGATGATGCATTTTTACTTCTGGATGGTTCTCCCATGTCATTGTCAAATACAATTACTAATTTTGATACATCTCAGTTGGCCTGAGGACTTTGATAAGTATACAAAAGTGCCAACTAATATGAATTGGAACAAGAAATACTCAGAGTCTCAGATGATACATGTATTTAAGGTCTAAAGCATAAATTTAACTGGTCTTCAAAAAACTTTAAATTGTTGGGCGAACATTTTTACTTGAATTGTCAAATATTATTGATTTGAATTATAAGGGAAAGCTATCCAAGATTAAAAAAACTTCTTAGAATGTGGTCTAAAAGTATTCTTACTCTCCTTATCAAAATACTATACGTACACTGCCTCTGATTACATATCCGTTTCATTCCTTTAATTTCCAAACCCTCATAAACAAGAGGCCCAGAGGGTCTGTATCGCTCACCTGTATATTGAAGCAATTATGGCAAAATATTATCCAAATGAGATTCAAGGGAATAAGCCAGACCCCTATGTCAATCCTGTTTCCAAGCTGTGACTCAGAAACTAGGTCCCTAAGGGTTTGGTCCGTACCCAGGGTCAGTGCTAATATCAGGACTGCATTTGTCTCTTTATGCCCAGTGATTGTATATATAGTATTTGGGTGAGGATCTCAATCGTTTTTAAGTTTTTGACCCAGGGATTATGTCTCCAAGGGTGGGGCCAGACACACCATTTATATAAAATTGGTTCCCCTTCATCTAATGATGTTTCACACAAAATATGGACCAAATCCTTTCATTCCCACCGAAGAAGAAGGATTTTAAAGAATGATTTGCTATATTTCCCATATTGGGCCTTCCCCCTTAGGCACCATGGAGGGCCAAAACCACAGTTTATACAAAATTGGTTCCTTTTCACCCAAGAATGATTCAGACCAAATATGGAACAAATATTTTCATTCCTACAGAAAATTTTAAATAATTTGCTATATTTCCCCTATTGGCCCCGACACTCAGGCCCTTTTGGTACCAGACTCACGGTTTATACAAAATTTGTTCCTCTTCCCCCAAGGATGCTTCTGACCATTCAGGATTAGTAGTGTTTTAAGGGAAAACTCTGTATTACAACTGTAAATGTTGTTCTCATTCTCTGGAATTGTAATACATGTATGATAATATTTTTCTATAACTCGGAGAATTATGTGACTAGGTCAGCAAGGGCCCTGTCATGTGGATATATACATGCTCCATCATAAGCAAGAAGCCATTTACCCAATATTACTTAGGTTAACATTTGACATTTTGACCTTAAAAACAATCGCAAGGAAGCAAAATATACATTATATATGTACTATGATGTGATAATTGCTTCCTTCCACCTCCATATTTGCAGGGCAAATTGCAACGAATTTTTTTATTTGAACTTCAAATACCTTCCCCTCCTTTGTCCTTGACCTTTGAACCTAAATTACCTAGACCTTTGACCCAATTACCTTGACCTTGTTCAACTGACTCCTTGTTTAATTCCGACCATCTTTGCTTCATAGTGTCATATGTTTATCAGTGAAAAGATGCAATATTTGACCTTGTCCTTGGAACTTTATTTGACCTTGACCTTTGACCTTGATTTTTTTACATCAGTGTGTATTTTTGTGAAGTGACAGACAGAGTTATTACTTTAGCCCTGTATAATACAAGAGGCCCAAAGAACTCATAACAGTTACCTGAGTGAATTGATATCTTCCATATGAATGTTACTTCAGAATAGACCTTATCCTTTCTTCTCAACTAATTGCCAATGCTATTAAATGTGTATATTCTTGAATGCATTTGTAAACATTTTTTAGTTATGAAAGTCATAAAACAAGCACAGTTGCAAAATAGTCATCAATTGTAAAAGAATACAACATACACTTTCAAAATTTGAACAGAAGCAGATACACTCATGAGCTGGCAGTAATATCAAACTACAATGTGTCAAAAATATATATTATTTTTTTTATGTATTATACAGATATTTACCTTCAAGACATATTTCATCTGAAGATTTACCAGCACACCTGTGTGCCTGTTGCAATAAGCAATTTGCTGACTTTTGCGAGCTCAAGGGTTTGTTCTTGCAGCCTGAAGTAGTTCTTGTGTACAGATATGATGTGTCCCATGTGATTAGCCAGCCACTCCAAGTCAGTGTTGACATTTAGATCCATTACCTTTCAAGATAGATAAAAAAAGTAACGGTAATGTTTACCAAAACACACAGAATCGTTAATGAGGGTACATGTGGCTGAAAAGTTGAGAGACTAAAGTACGACTTATGCTACTAATCTAACAGCAATAAAACTTGGCATGCATCGCAGCGAACTTCCTCAAATACTTAACAAGAGGACAATTGAAGCTCTTTAATGCACGGTAACATTGCTATCTTGACAAAATAATTAGGCTCATGCGAGACCCTACAATTTTTCAAAGTATATTTCTGTACAAACAAAAACTAAGGGTTTTAAGGAAATTGGTAGTTTAAATCCTGTAAAGAGAAATTGACCTTTGAAGTTTGACCCACCGACCTTGACACTTTGCAATCAAAGTCTTCATGTCAGACCCTACATCTTACAATTGTATGTATCTAAACAAAAAGCTAAGTTAAAAGGCTTTTAAGGAAATTGTGACTTTTAATACATTAAAAGTGCATGCAGTTCTTTGACTTCAGATGTCAAGACCTTGAAACTTAAAAATATTCTTCATGTCAGACCCTACAACATTCAATTTAGTTTCGAATCATATATGTTATACCTATATATACCTATACCTACATGTATATTCACCATCCAGGATATCTTTTGCTCACTAATACATAAAGCAGTTAAACCCAATTGTCATGGTCATTACACGCAGTGAACTTGATCCTAAATTGATTTAGGATCAAGTTCACTGATCCTAGTGTCAAAAGAACTTCTGCTGATGAATGAGAAATAATGAAAATTACCTGAGAAACAGTGGCTACATATTTTCTCAT
>JAULCA010447367.1:0-10367 GCA_032360845.1 Crassadoma gigantea | reverse complement strand
ATTGCAATTATGCGCACCATGTGTGGACGGTGTGTGCACGATGCATGCACAATGTGCGCTAGCTATTTTTGGCGCGTTGTGCCGTGACACAACTGTATTAAAAATGTATTCCGAAAATTGAAATGCTTTGTCATTTTTTTTTTAATTTAGAATTATTCATTTCAAAACATGTGTTCTATTAAATCGTCTGAAATTAGAAAATTATAAATATACTTCGTTCAAAATAAAATCCAAAACAAAGATATGATCATTTTAAACATGCAAATATGTTTAATATGGTAGCCATACAGAATCTTACCTATGTACATAATATCTAATATCACTACAATATATTTTATCTATCTTTAATTAACTTCTAAACTTTGAATTGCATGCATGAATGTAGTTTTCGTTAATCGTAATTCATTTATCTACATGATATCTAAGTTATATTAATATTATAAATACATACCAATTTTTTAATAAAAAAACACACTGAAATAACACACCATTATCGAAATGGAACGCAATCAATTAACATATGAACAATTATTTATTGCATATTTAATTTTTTTGTTATTTCTGCAGAATCATTTTTGCAAACCATTGATTTTTAAAGAAAAAAACATATTGGAGTGAAAATCCAGAAAGATGAAGTTATGCTTTCAAACTAAAAACAGAATTGATACATATGAATATTGCTCATTCAATGTTGTATTACAGAATGATTGTCGATGTCATGTCCAGATACATATTGCGCAAACTATGATTATTTGATCACTGAAAGACTATACAAGATATAAACCCGTTATCAATAATACACTACATTAACATTTTGTTTTTCATAATTTTACAGGATATATGTCCATTTATAATTGCCAGGCGAAAAGTTAGAACAAAATATACTTTTATATGTACAAATATAATTTAGTGTTTTGAAACCACAGAAGTAAATCATAGTCTGTTTGATTTTCCGCTCAACTTATAAAATAGCAAAAAGAAATTAATGCATTCATTCGTGAAAGTTAGTATTAAAGTTAATGTACATATTGTGGGTTCGTCGTGATAATTAATATCAATGCAATTATTATATTTCATTTCCGGTGTTAGATCAAACAAATTTTTATATAGCAATCCAGACATAGATTTGGTTAAATATGTCACACATATGGAGTAACCTCCCTTTTTCTCAAAACATCTGTTTCACATTGCAAGCTCAATAGCTTACAGATCATATTTTACTCTAACTTTTCACAAATGTTAACTGGATCTATTATGAAAAGTTCTTTTTACACAATCAATAATATTTCCTATGTGACGTTTTGATGACTAGAACGGTATGTACACTGCCACCTTCATCAGACAAATGACCAGTGAAACGTATGCACACAAAGGTGTAAAATGTGTACGAGTTGTCCATAAAATCGATGTCGATTTCGGCTACGCTGGCAACGTATGTACCATAGTTGTTATATATGTACCGAAATGACTCAAATGAAGAAAATGTTCAGAAATGTTAACTAGTTCGGTTCACTTATCGTGCATCGGTATATTATTGTTTGTCAGGCAGGGTTGTTTCCTTTGACGCGCCAGTACGTTTTGTTCGTTTCTCATAGGTGTGTCTCTTTTCCAAGTGATGAAAATGAAGGAAATCGCTTAGGAGAGGAAAATGTTGGTATAGCCTGAAACATCATAAATGATAAACATAAGACAATTCAACGTGTAATAACATTACGTATGAATTTTAGCTTAATATTTTATTTCCTTTTGGGAATATCTTAATAACTTACATAAAAAGGTGTCAGTAATGGACGAGGAAGCCGAAATTCTGTTTCAGCGGTGATATCAAACGCATCATCGTCTAAAATTAAAAAAAAAAAAACCACACTCACATTATCTTTTTTATGCAAAATATTTATTGAATATCTTTGCTACATATGAATTCGATTATACAAATCATAGTTATTCAAAAGATATTTTTAGGATGTTCACAAAGAAGATATTTTCCAAGTCTCTTAGAATCCTACCTTTACTTTCATCCCATGGCCTTTTCTTGAAAACCTTGTTAATAAATAAGAAAAATAATTTAAGCCCAAAATATACTCAAACGATGAATATATGTAATTTTTTTTCTCAATATATCAGGTACCTTTTATAACGGTAAAAATATTAGTGAATTGATATTTAAAATGGAACTAATTTACATGAAATTGAAATCCATGCGTATGGAAATATGCGTGTCGTAACTATTTAACTATTCTACGGTTTGGAAATGTTCGCGTTGACATTGTTTCTAAAATCAAAACATTCTAGAAATCCATGACAATAATAAAAATATAAAAATATCGACGTGTTTAACATGACATTTGAATTATTATTAAAAAGTTATAAATTTTTACCTCCGACTTGATTCCCGCGTTCGAGGATCCTGTCATTGAAGAATCAACTTTTTTCATTTTTCTTGCAAATGCTTGTCGTACCTAGAAGTTAAGTTCATCTTAATGTATTCAAACATTTCTGCAGGAACATTAAACAAGATCTCAGCTCATACAATCCAATCAAAACAAATCAGAATTAATATCGAAATCAATCATTTCTTTTGTTCAAATCAATATGTGTCATATAAATTGTTTTAACTTCGTATGAGTGTACTTACTGAAGAGTTGAAAACACAGTAAAACAGGAAAATGAAAAATCCCTGGAAACCAAAACAAAACATTATTACTTTCATCTATAATAAAATGATTGCAAAATCGATAATGCAACATTATTTTCTAATTTTTTTTTTTTTTTTTATGTTATAAAAGAAATTGAATTTTTGTTTTGTTAATAAAATAACTATTATTTAGTAATCAACCAAACCTGTAGAGAGTTGGTCAACGCGAAAAGGTACTGAAAGACAACGAGGTCATCATTGATCGAAAAAATCCCAAACAACCACGTGATCCCTAAAACCGGAAGTAGTACCATCACGCTTCGTACACCGGTCCTTAAAGAGAAAAAATCATCATGCATCACTTCAGTTAAGATATTTGATAGCACTGTTACTGTAAATCCATATTCATAACGAAAGCTTTTAATTTTACAATTCGATAAATGAATGTTGTTACACTAATGTAATCAAAGCACAATAGTAGTTATAATATTTGACAAAGTCATATCGTATCTCTTACATCAAAATAACGTCATTCGTAATAAATACAATATTACAATATAGGAATATATGGTATGCTTACAGGATTTTCTGCTTGCGCGTTTTAGTCGTGATAAATTGTGACGAGTATATAGCCTTCAACACGATGAAAAGGACCACGATGTTCACCTGAAAGAAAGGCAGACGATATCATGTGTCGGACACATTCAACGTTATTTGATAATGCATTTATCTTGAAACATGATCTACGAGCTTATAAAAAACTAAATAATCCTTAATATAATATATATATAGTACTCGATACTATATCTCTCGTTACTTACCAGAATTATACAAACAGCTGGAGCTACAAATGAGTATATTACTCCATTTGAAAGTGTCAACCAACAACTGCAAAATAACAAATTGAAAATTTAATTGTCTACGTATTTTCTACAACATAGAATATTTTAATGAAATATTCATTATGTGAAACAATGACTACTTGAATATAATAAATTTATAAATGATATTTAAGTATAAATACGTTTTCTGTTACATATAGAATATTATTATGAGGAAATCAATTGAATGTTTTAATTGGTATCCTGAAATGAACTGAATTTACCAATGTACGATCAAATTATCCATTACACTAAGAAGTGGCTTTGTTAAAAGTTTAAATACGCGAATATAGAATATTTATAAAATTTATGTATAATCGATCATTTCTGATTGATATTGTATTAAATTACACTGTATCTTAACCCTTTCACCACTGTAGACTATGATGGACTCATCCAGATCAATGAATGGTAGCGTCTACTATAGTTACATAGGGGTAAACTGGTTAAATAGTTACTGCAATTTGGAATGGTACTCATCATGAAAGGTTACTCCGACAGTCACTGCAACTACTAACGCTGGTAATCCTAGTTCAAATGAAATAAAATTAAGCTTGAATAATCGTCTAAAATTCTGAAAACGTGTGCCATTCTTTGTTCAGACAGCACATATTTTTTTTTACATGAGCTTGAATACATCCTAAGATTGATATATGATTATTGAATAAATTATTGATCTATATCTTCATAAAGAAACTCGTTACTTTTATGAGTATAAATTATAGTCATACAGTAACCTGCTGCGATTTGAAATAGGCTTAATCGGAAAAAAAATTAACAAAAATTCTACAAATATTTCGTCCCGATTTCTATTGATCTGAATAGTGATGCAATATTTCTTATATCAGTTAAAATATTTGCAAACATATTCATTTACTGAAAACAAATTGACGGAAACATCTTACCCCATCCCAGTAGAAGAAACCATTTGAGTTTTGATTTTGTGTTGAACACATCTTTGACAGAAATGAGAATCTCAATACCCTCAGCCAACATCAGACAAAACGTTGCCAGGAGAAAATAATGGAGAAGTGCCGCAATTGTTGTACACAGTGCCTTTTGTATTAAACAAAAGTATGTATAAGTATTGGGCTGTTATTGAAATTAAAATATGACAATTAATTTTACATTTTTTTTTATAGTTTAGCCCTTAAACAAAAGCTTCATGAAGAAATTAGTGATAGGATACCAAGTGTAACTCAACAGTGCATTGAAAGGGATATCTCTACCTGTTTTCTTATTAGAGAATGTTTCTTATATAATATATGCATCATAGTTGTAGACGTGACAAAAAATCAGCAACATATTCAAATATATAACACGGTAAATGGATTTCTTTCGAGTGGCCATTTACATTGAACGAAAGATCGATGCTCCCAATCATCCACATTCCGTTTAAGCAGAATTAAAATCATTTATAGTACTTACATCATCGTGTGATTTTCCTATACCAACAATGAACACGACATATGCCACAGTTAGAGCTGCACAAAGATTGAGTAGTAGGCGGCTTCGATCACTTTTCACGTACCTTTTGATAAGAAATATTGAAAAAAGATAGAGCACTTGTTGCAGATATACTTTCAAACATGTAAAACATTACATTATACATAATGATATAATACAATAAATATCAAATTTAGCACTGAAATGATTTATTATCATATCGGATTCTATTACCTTGATAAAACTTTAAAAAAAAAAATTCTATTCGCTGCATTCAAAGGCAACGATTTCTTGTTCAGATTCAAATGAAGCGACGATAAAATGTGGTTGTTGTGATAAATTATTGGTACTGACACTTATTAACATAGATGTACAATAAATAACATTTTGATTTGCAATCATACCAGAAAAAAGCAGAATATGTCGGAATCGCGTTGAGTTTCCTATTCAAAATAACGCGCAGCCTTGATGTCAAGCATGATGTCATTAGAATATGGCGGTAATAATTACGCTTCTGATTCCTGCCCTTTTCCAATGCATTACATTTTTCATGTTTTATGCTTTACAAACGTAATAGATACAAAATGTCTAACCGGTCGGAACACACACAAAAATGTAATGAATAGAAAATTTAATGGTGTCTTTAGTTATAACAAATATATAATAACAATGTAATGACAAATTTATTTCACGAGTGTGGCTAATATTTTGATATTATTCACGAGTGCGCACTGCGTGTTTCACTTTTGATATTTGTCACATTGCGAAAGATATCCGTTTTATCAAGTTAATAGAATCGATATTTCACTGGCAAAAATTGTAATAATTAATAATATTATGCCGTTACATCAGTAGACTAAATGTATAAGAAATTTATGTAATTCATTAATTGCATTCACTCTCGAGGGAAAACTGTTAAACTTGTAAGTTTTGAATATTCACCAGTTAATCTAACATTTATCAAAACCGTTATTAACTGCGAAATTTCTTGTGATTATTCCAATTTTATTTAAGAAAATATTTACCTCCATAATTTTAAATACACCGCCATTGTTGTCACAGTTGATAACAAGGACAGGATGCAACCAATGAAGCTAATGATTCGAAGAACATAGGAGTCCTATGGATAAATAAGACGGAATTTATAATCATAACTCAGAAAATATGGAAGCTGACCATTGCCTACTTTTGATTTTTAAAATTTTATTTCAAGTGTATGTATGAAATATCAAGTTGTTCGCACGACATAGTCTGAAAATGCAAATCTAACGAGCACGCTCAATACATTTATTAGCATTGTCGTTATCGCTGTAATAAAGTATCGTTAGCATTGTTTTTAACTAAACAATTTTTTAAAAGACTTAATTAATAATATGATGTTGATAGTATATCACATCCAGAAAAAAAACACGCGTGTCACACATGTATTGTTGTTGTATATAGTATATATCTATATAGAATCAATCAATTTACCTATTATATAAATTAAATGATAAAATTTCTTTTCTCTAATCTTTGAAAATAAATTAGCCAGCGATTGTAAGATAAAAAGGATTAACAACAGTCATGAGTTGTCGAACTTCCTTCATGTACATCTAGGAATGACAAGTCATCGTAAAAAATATTTAAAAATAGATTCATACTTATATATGTAATATTCAAATGACCATTCCTAATTATGTAAGTTGGCATAGAAATGAATCAATGCGGTCTTTTTCGTTAAACAGCAGGTGAGGTTTACATCAGTCTTTACCTAAACATTTGTTTCTGAAATCGACCTACCCCAATCGATATTGTGACAGGACTCATAATGACGGCAAAGCTAGTGAGATGAGTACATTGACAAGATTGGTTAACCCATCTACAGCCATTTGTAGACCATTCTCCTCCCCTGTAATAGACACAGATCAATGTATACATATTTCGATACCACTATAAAACATATGTTATTATCATAATCACTCGATTTTTTTGTTTAATATTGTAAATTTTATCATTTACATTAATATTTTGTTATTTATTTTATTATTGATTCTTTTATATTCATTATTTTTTATTTCAATTTTTCTATTGTTATTATTATATTATTTTTATTATTATAATTATTTTGTATTTTTAATTAATTTTTTTTTTTTGCCATTTTTTTCAATTGATGTTACTATTTTCATTTCTGGCGTTTTAATTGTTTCCGTTTGACTAAGAAACCAATGACGGAACTACATATTTTTTTGTAAAGAGAGACGAGATTATACTTACATCTCCCAGAATACACATCTGTGCATACCACTTTTTGTTAGATTACTCTGCAAAAAAAACAACGTCACTTCGATCTGTGAATCTTCCAATGATTCTTAAACAGTCTTAACATTTAGAATTCCTTACCGTTCAGAATTTGAAAATTCATATTTTAATTGAAAGGAACCTAATGGACTGCGATTATATGACATCCAACCACCTTTAATTGTTTAGATAATTGAAGCATGAAAGACGTTTGGACAAACTTATATGTTGTATTTTCTCATTGTTAAAATTGTATTGATATGATTCAATTTGAATTGTAACTTTCCTTTTACGGTTACACCTCCCTAATTATATTTTCTTCATAACTTCTCGACATCAAACTTTGATCCCAACCGTATAAACAATAAAATAGTGGATGATAAGACATATACGTACATTATTTGCAAGCTTGTCGGTGTCAAATGTCAAAACGACAGGAGACGAAAGATTTCGCGTATCAACACCAGAGGAATTAGATAATGATAATGCCAAGACTTCTGATGTAGACTCCTCTTCTTGACTGGAAGGATAGAATTTCATGATAAATAAAATAAGAAAAAAACCTTCATGGTTATTTATAGATCATTTATTTAGACGCTAGATTTAGGCATATTATGCGTAGTTTTCATGTATTTATGCGATGCCGTTCTAAATAAAAATGTATGCCCCATTATAGCTGATTATCGTTATGGTACACTTACACTTTATCATCAAAATTTACCTGTTTTTGATTGGGAGGAGATTTCCTATTGTTATGTACCTTGCCGCGGTGTAGGATACATTATCTGAAAATAGTAAAACATGACAAAATATAATTAACATGTAAATTGTAATGTCTTCTTGGCGACTTTGTGTCTCATTTGTGTCGGCTTTCAGCTCCGGTTTTATCCAATGATAGATATAAAATTTGATAGCTGTATAATGATAGTTGTGTTGTTTGTCCAATGATAGTTGTAATATCTGTCCAGGGATAGATGTATCATTTGATAGCTGTATAATGATAGCTCTAATTGTAGTTGTTAAGTATCAAGAGTTGCTCCACTTTTGACAATGTCATATTGAGTAAAATGAGACGAATAAATACCAATGCGACAGGCATCAATGACAAAACTGGTGCTGTAAGTCGACAAAAATGAGACGAAACTCATCAACTTAAAGCTTTCACTGGGTCTCTGACTAAAACAACCATTACAAAGTACATTCAAATATTTAAACATTTAAACTTCACATAATTCCTGTTACAGACACTCTCGTACAAACTATCGTTTACTCACGTTCTGCGCTCGCAGTAAAGTCCAAGGATATCTCCGAGCCGGATGCATTGAAAGTTGCAACATTTGTGCTAGGTTTCTCAATTTTTACAACTATAATGAGAAAAAAGTAAGCCTGTTGTCAACGTCTTATATATTAAATTTAAATTTGATTCAATTTAAATATTAGGAACATGAACAAAATAAAACTTATTTGTATTCCAATAGAAGTTTAAACTAACATATATACATCAAAATGTTGACAAACCAAAACACATTGTTTGAGGCCCATTGAAAATTCCCATTACTGCAACTCTGCACTCGACATGATTTTCCCCCATTTTTTTGAGAAGATTTTTTATTTATTTTTTTTCTTAATTTATAAATCAGATTTCTTATAAAAAAATACCAGCTTGACATTTGTAACGAAAAGTTGCAAGTAGAAGTAAAGCAAATACCTAAAATCATATCGTACGTATTTATGGAGAATATAATATATTATAATAATTGAAGCTAATCCATGTTTAATAATGACAAAATCTTCATATACAATCTGTCATTTATTTTTTGCTTATGAATTGTACAAATATGTTTTTAAGAAAAACGACTGTTTACCTATATTTTCTCCTTTTATTTCTAAATGTTCGCCAGGAAGCAGATTTCCTCCGACGGCGTCGCCTAAGCTATCCACAATTGAAAACATGCTGCTCGCGTTTGTGTCCTACAAAAGTGAAACATTTAATCGTTAGTTACAAAGTCAAAGTGAAAGTTGAAAGAGATAATACTGCTCTAAACTCCGAATGTCAATGAGAATAAATTGTATCTAAGATCTGAACAATAAATATTCTGAAGTAAAAAAATGAGAACAAATGCCGCTATTTATACGGAAAACTGGTGCAATTTAGTTTCATTAATGCAAAATTTTACTTAACATATGACCAGTGGAGTGAAAAAGATTGATCACGATAGTGTGTGTTTTACAGGCAACGTTAAGGCCTCTATCATCATCAGTTAGTCCTAGAATGACGAAACAGCTGTATGATACGGTGTAATTTATTTTGGCAAATTGGATCTGTTAAATCTATTTTTCATTTTCTATCAAAGGTCAAATCGATTGTGTGCTCGTTATTTTTTACTAACTTAATTTTTTTAATAAAGAAATGGTTACAAAAACGAAAAGAAAGACAAACAGAGGTTATACAACATGCGTATTCACGAAAATTGTAATATCATAATTAAGACACGTTTTTGATAATATATACATGTACCTAAAACGCCTGCTTTAAAATATTTAGAATGAAATTTAAATTCTTTTCCATTGAAAATCGTTCGTCAATTCATCATCACTTTTTAGATCCGTATAAGCACACGTTCACCTCAACAATGATATAGACAGAGAAATCATATATAAAATCATATCAGCCACACACGGTAGTGCATATTTAGACTTGATCATAGATACAGTATGTCCAAAGTGAATTACATGTACAATACACCATACAGCTGTTTCGTCTTCTAGGACCCATTGATGGAAGTAAGGACCAAAACACATTCACACTCCATATTGGCCCTTTAATATTATTAACAGGTTTTTAAGAGTACTGATTAAAGTTCAGAATATTGTTCGTATATACCGTGTCCGCTTGTGTCCATGCATCTTCTGTATCTTGTGAAAGCATTACATCAATAATACCTACAAATTTCTAAAGTGAAAACAAGTTTAATATGGCGAATACTCTTAGCAAATACTATTGCCGACCAATATGTTCATTAGATTTTAAATTTAGGAAAAACAATAGAGCTATTACATTTTAAGACCTTTGTGACAAAATATAAACGAAGTAAATTTTAAAATTATATATGTATGTAGCTGCT
>JAULCA010447311.1:0-10825 GCA_032360845.1 Crassadoma gigantea | reverse complement strand
CCAGAACTATTGAGACTGTCCCAGCTGTTAAAAACCCAGGGGTATACTTTGATAGTTCACTAACATGGAGAAACAAGTGGACGCTATTGCCAAATCCTGTTACTACCAGATCAGGACCATCGGCTGTATAAAGTCTGTTTATAACTGCAGATGCATGCAAGATGGTATATTCACTTGTTACCTCAGCTCTCAGTTAGATTATGGTTACGCCCTGCTCTGTGGAATATCTGACAAACTAACTTGCCGTCTGCGGAGAGTCTAGAGCACTACGGCACGGCCGGTTACTCGTACTCGAAAGAAAGAGCACTTCTCACCAGTGCTATACTCATTTCACTGGTTACCTGTACGATACAGATCGCAGTACAACATGTTGGTGTATGCATACAAGGCACTGAATGAAACTGCTCTCCAGCAATGTGCGGTCAGAGTCAGAGTCGTTGTTGTGTGTCTCAGAATCTTGTACTGTGACCTATGGAAACCGTTGTTTTGAGAGGGTTTCAGCAATGTTATAGAATACCTTATCATCTGCTATTAAAAAATCAAATACCCTGGCGGTACATCAAAACTCATCTCTTCATGTCTGCATTTTAGCCTCTTTGCAAAGACGTCAAGTAAATGCCAGCATTTATTTATTCATATATGTGCACATTTCAATGATTATCTGCTTGCTTAATATATACAAGTGATTGTAAACATTAATTTGTGTTTCACAATTATAACTAATACTATTAACCATATGTTGTAAAGCGCTGAAGAGTACTGTTTTCAAATCATAAAGGACGCTATAATGTATATAAATGTTGAAAATTATTTGTTAGTATTATCTGTTGATGGCAGTACCTCTTATCATATATTCCATTAAATACCCTTAACATATAAACGTTTTTAAACGACGATTTGCTAAGATATAATGTATAAAAAATAATATGCAAGTCATATCTAACAAAGGACACTTTTTTTAGGCCAAAAGAGCAATTTACATTAAGTTTCACATTACATAAACTTACTAAAGCACATGTGAAATCAAAGCTTTGGAAGGGTACATACAGCATGATAGGTTACTCGTGTATATCAAGGTTAACACAGGAAATAGTTGCATGTAACCTCAGTAAGTTTATTTTATGGACAACGAATGTGGGAGTGCAGTAAGACGGGTACAATTACAGTTATCTGTACTCAAAATCATATGCAGTAATAGTATCCTTTAGAACAAAATTTGCTTGACAAACGTTTAAGACATGCTTGTTCATTCAAGCGGGTACTCATCATATTATCTTTACATCTCGCATGTACAGCCGCGTTCTATTTTAGAAATTTGATATTTCAAATATTTGTTTTGTCTTCCTTTTAAAATCTTCTTTTTTGTTATGGTGTTGGCAACAACTTATTGTCAGTATTCAAATTAAAGTACAAATACTTACATGGTATTCTTGAATGCTGTTTTTATTTCATCACTATCCAATTTCGATCGCATCTATACAAGTGCAGATTGCGTGTCGGTCTAATCATGGGTACAGTTATAATTACGTGTTTTGCGGCTAGATCGGCTACAGCGGTCGGATACATATCGATCGGCTTTAACGGCGAATCGTATCGATAGGCTCTTTCGATCGGTTTATGACAGCCTTTTTCTGTCAGCCGACTACACATGCCTGTCTTGACCTATAGACCGCTGTCCCACCGTCACGGATGACAGCCGCTAGTATTACCTATTGTCGGCAGCTACAGCCGCTACCTATGATGTCGCTGATCTGAGGCATATACAGTATTATTGTTATAAATGCACTTATGCATCGTTTTTATCAGAGATGCATATTGTTAAATATATATGACCCTATTTTAACTTTTATTATATCACCTTACCCCCATCGTCTTTCCTCTCTTCGTCAGCAAACCTGGTTCCAGTTTACTTCGGTTCGACAGCTCTCTAAAGCAAATACTTACCCACAAATGATGATATAACAAGCGGTATAATGAGCGATAGACTACGTCCCTGTACAGTTGGTCTCCAACGGATGAGTTGGAGGGGGGATATCACAATTTCCACTTTCTGTTCCCGATGAAAAAAGTTCGTCTGCCCTAAGGACTTTTACACTAGTGAAGATGTGAAACTCTACAAGACCAAGTACTAAAATGTGTATCAAGCAACCCGTGTTTTGTTTTCCCTATCGCCAACATCTGAGTGTTTTGATATATATAATATTCAATTTACAATGTGAGACAAACAGACCTAGATTTTGAGCAAATGATTTACAATTCCCGTAAACAAGTAATTATATGAATCTTTTAAAACTTAGCAACGTAAGATTTTCCTTTTCGCTTTTACTGTTAGTTGTATTAGTTGCAGCACTGATATATTAATAATAAAGTTATGGAGGGGGGGAGGGGCAGGTAGATTATATACATTATTAATGCCTAATTGAAAGGTAAAAATATAACATTTTAAAAACCCCTTTTTTTCATTTGCAAAACTATCCGTAGTTTAGAACCCAGCAACATTGAATTTCTTTTCTCTGGTTTCATGTATGCACTCTGATATATCAAAATGTATCACATAATATCAAATTACATCAATATATATCACGCGATCGAGAAAATTACATGAAAAACACAATAAATCATTGCTTGTTATATAAGTTAGCACTTCAATTATACAGACAACTGATTTATGAAATATATTTACCACATATTAATTAACACCTCCCTTTCCCACCAGCCTTTAAACGGTGTGACATCGTAGACATGTATTGATATCCCAGTCAAGGTTATCATCAATGTAATGGGCCAGGCAACTAAAGTTAGAGACGTTTGCACATGATTGTTGGACGTTTGTATCGTTTGTTTCAGTGATCCGACGCCACAGGGCACTGGTATTACAGTTTAAGAGGGCTTTACCTAATGCCATTGCAAAATGGGCAACAAACATCACATTTTAATGCAAAGTCAAGAAAAAATGAACATCAACACATAAAACACATGCATGTTTACTATATTTATAGCACTTGAGATGGTCATATCCCCTACCAATCCCGAAAATAGACAGACCTACCCGGGGGTCAGTTTTCTACAAAAGAAATCCTACCCGAGCAGTCGTAGAAAACATAACTATTTGCTTTCATTTCGTCATGTGAAAAAAAATGAACCATCAACCTTTATGCACAAATATGTTTCTATGGTTGGACCAATCCTGATGTGCAGAGTATACGTGATCTAAGACGTTTTTGAGGATTAAGATCAAGATTAGATAAATAATCAAATGTGTTGACTACTTTTCTAATCTGACTCCAGTCTACAGTCATTTTACATATAAACTTCTGTTAGACATTATAACCGACTAAGACAGTGCTTAAAATAGTAATCGATTCAGAAATAAAATCAAAGGCATGTTTAACTGCACCATATCCTGATAACGTATATTCTAAGAATTGTATACATGTACATAAAGTTACACAGACACTTAAGAAAGATTGTGTAAGGCACACACGTGATCGAGTCAATAAAATTGATATTTGGTAGAATATGCAAAATAATAATTAAACTACACTAAACATTCCTATAATACGGTTCCATCCGGTTTGTGTATGTATCACTCAATGCGAAAATATCAACGATGTACTTATATGTGCCAAAATTAAGATAGATATTCGTACCATTTTATCATAATGTTAACGTTAGTGCCATGCCTGTAATGAACGTATCGGTTTCTAGATATAATTTCGTCATACATGTATATATCTCTATCAAATCTAAAACAATTTAAAATAGGAAGGTAAATTTCAATATGATTTCATTACTTAATTCGACTAATATCGTATGATGTGATGCATTTGAGTTTGAAATAACCAGAGGTGTCAGTTCCAGGGATCCCTCTTACTCCTCAAAAGGACTTCGCAACTAGAAAATTCGGTATTGAAGCGGACGTAAAACCAATCAATCAATAAATTACTTGAGCAAAGACTGCGGTCTATGCTCATTGTGCTGAAATTCAGTAGGGTTTTGCCACGTTTTTTTATTATTATTTCTTATTTTACGGTCATTTGATGCAATAATACGTGTAGTGACCGAGAAGTCGTCCCTCTCAATACTCAGATGATAGACATGTGACACCCTATTTTTTTCACATATTTTTACATATTTATATATTATCTGCAAAACAATAAAAGTAATGACAGCAATCAATATAATAATTATGTTTTATGAGTAAAGTCATCAATCGCCAAATATAGACATTTATTCTCCGAGAAAAAAGTTATACATTCAAGTCTGAATCACGGAAATTTAATTCTGTGTCTGCAACATTTAGCTGAGAGATAGCAATACACAGTTTACACACCTAAATATCTTACCTTTGATTCAAAATTTATTTTAATCACCTGTTTTTCTTACCATTTAATTCTATAGCAAACGGGCATTTACGATACCTACCTGTGATTTCACAGGTGAACTTATTACCTCAGAAGTGTTCCTTGTGACTGTCAAGGCCAAAGGGCATTTATAAGCGAACAACCAACTAACAAAGATACATGTAGTATGGTGTACCGATCCGTTTTTTTTTTTGTCTCGGTGTTGGAAGAAAAAATGTTGTTGAAAGAATGCTGGATGCACGCTGAACAAATGGAGGAAATACGTTATACGACCGCAGGACGAACTCGGCACGAACGTGTGCCTACCGAAAGGGCTGGTGCTACCGATTGGGCCTAACGCTGCTAGAACAATCGCTTCGCGAACGGAGCGAGGTTATCGCCCGCTACCGGCCGAAAAGCTGATCGAACGAACGAACTATATATATACGTTCGCTTTCACGGAACGGAACTATGCCTAGTGGTTCTCGTCTTCTGGATAACAAAATTACCTCCTAGAGAAGCGGACGAAAAACTAGTCAAACAAAAAAAAGAACAAATACAAACACGGTACTAGTGCCGCAATACATCTATAGTTACTACCCAGAAGATATAAGTCGTGTTAAATCAGGGAATCAGACAGGAAGGAAATATTTGCAAACAGATTGGTTATATGACATAAGCAATAAATATAAATTGCTTTTTGATAAGTGTTGGTTCAAATCGTGGTTTGTAAGTGAATCCATAAATAGCATTGACAATGTAGCATTTGTATTCTGTAAACGGTTGTTGATCGGTGTGCTTTTGATAATGTCCATTAAGCCTTAGATCACTGATCGCGGTTGGGTTACTGAATACCTATAATTTTCTATTATCAATGATAAATATGTCATAATTGTTTGCATAGTATCATTCTGGCATATTATCACATACGCAGACATATTTAAATTGCGTTCGTGATTAAGAAAGTGTATTTTACGGCTCTTAATGCTCATTTTGCTTTTACCCTCCGTTGTTTGGGTAATTTCTTGCCAACAAATAATTCATTATAGTTCTATCTTAGTGTGATTTATATTCAATATGTTCCAACTTCCTCACATTAATAGAATAAGACTTGTTCCTGTCCAGAGGTGTAGAATAGGGACATTCTACCCGAAGGGTTCCCTTTTGTAAAACCCGAGGTTTAGCTGAGGGTTTTGCAAAATTTGAAAATCTTGAGCGATGTTGAGCCATTGTAACAAAAGTGATACGGGGTGTTATAAAGAAATGTCTTTTACCCCTTTCTTACTCTGGACAGCTCTATCTAACACATTGGGAAAAGAGAGAATTATGATGCCAATATATATATTTGGTAAATGAGTAACAAAACCTGACAACACATCAATTTTGAAAGATAAGAACATATAAGAGCACACCCGAAAATAACCAATTATATATCTAGACTGCAAACTTGAATCTTTAATAATTGTTTTTCAATACAGGGGACATTCTTAATCAAGTCAAGAAAAAATGTCATGAAAAACACAAAATAAATATCTGTTACCATAGAAGAGTTATCAAAGTAAAGTCACAAACAGCTTAAGCACATCCTCTGAGACGCTAATGAAGATCATCAATCGTTTAGGAATATATTGATGATTTAGTTACAAAGTTATATACATGTAGTTGTTTGTGTGGCCATTATCAATAATTATTTCCTAAGTTAAGAACAATTTTGGGAAATTATATTTGCTGAATCTTTCAAATTATGGTTAGAAGAGGTACCAAAAAATGATAAGGGGAATTGTTATGTCATAAAAGATACTATGTCAAATCATATCAAATAGGACATGTCCTTTCAAACCACAGAATAAAAGCTCATTTTATTGAGTCAAAAGTTTCTCAATAGTCATTAAATATTGACAAAATGTTGAATTGAAAAATAATTTGATGAAATTTATAATTTCAATGAACTCTATTTTGGGAAAGTCATATTTAAACATTCTGACAAACTATTTTATCTTAAGCCTGATTTATAGTGCTGAGGCAAAAGTTTATGTCACATTTTTTTAAACTTAGAATTCATAAAGAGGAGCTATGAAAATGCAACATGTGGAGTAATTGCGAATAAGTTGCACCAACATACGTATATGTTATACACATACTTGATAATGGATTGTGTAGGAACTATGGACTGTAATGTGACTTGCTGTAATGTTATCAGATCAATGCCACAAAATTCAAGAATATATTTCTGTATCACAATATTAATGATGACAAAGAATATACATGTGAAATCAAGATGGTGGAGTTCAGGTTTAGAAAATATAAAAACAGAAATATAAAATTGTAAAAGTGTTCTATTTTTAAGTAAATGTTTTAAATGATCTATTCCAACTTGAAGATAATGTTTACTTTTCAATTTTACCTCAAATTTGTTTCCTTGAGATATGATTTTTCATAAAAAATGTACAGTATTATTTTTCTCAATTCAAACATTTTAACAAAACCATTACACATAACCGTGTACCAATAATAATAACCATGTACCAATAATATCAATTTACCTTATCAATGATATAAATCTAAAAATATCAAGAATAACATATAAAGGTATGATGTTATGCGATAATCTTTTGTTTCGTAGACTGGCCACCGTTTCTAGATTTTTAATAATTAAGAAAACAGTTTTAAACTAGGGGGATAAACTAATAGTAAAATGCAGCTTTCTATAGATACATTTTCTATCATAATCAGAAATAGTGTACAAATTCTATTTGTACAAGTATATGTTCAGTTGAAATTTTAAGTAGTCAAGAAATCAAAAATATGTGTATCGTTAATTCAATATCATGAAATAATCAGTTGAATGATTCTTTCCTTCATCGTTCATTTTTCATATTACAAATGAACTCATTTCATTATAACATTTATTGAAATATGTAATTCAGTCTTTTGAACTGGAGTTAACAGTGAAATGTACTGGAATGATTGTCAAGTGCACTTACATGTAATTGTTCACTACGAGTGTACTACGAAGTGGACTTGATACCAAGTTAAGTTTGCTCCCGACTGTAGTTATAAACAGAAACTATTTAATTTTATAGGGCATCATCACCTGTCAAACCTCGGTGACAGTTACAAAATTTCAAATTCACTCCGGTTTTGCAGGATGGACAGAAATTGACACTACATATCAATATAAAGACAATCGTAGTTGAATAAAAGTTTAACAATGTTTTCCTTTTTTTATCTTACATCTATATATATATATAATTAGACTAATTGTCAAATGTGTATGATACACTTTTTTTCTATAGCAGTTACCAGTTTTCCCCAGGTTATCTAAATCATTCCTTTTGTGCCCCGCCGGAAGCGGAGGATTTAAATCTTAGAAATATGGGAGGAAGTTAAAGAATCCGGAGAAAGCCCGCGTGGCCAGGCAGATGACCGGGATTGAATCCTGCCATCTTGTTGAAGACGAGCGTGCTATCCGACCCATTATATACGTTACGCACAAGAACAAATATCTACTTAAGCTTTGGAAACATCATATAATGAAATCACTTTCACAAGCCATCAGTGATACAAAAAATCTACATACGGCAGACCGGGGCAATTTCGGCCACCCTGATAATTTTGCTTTTGAGCTGATTTTTACAATTTTAGGGATCGAACTGGGCATTTAACAAAAATATTACGAATCGATATTTCGCTTCTAGTTAAGCGATCTTTATGAAACGGAATTGCCATTTTTGTACAGTCAAACATGTAACACATTGACAGCTTCTAGCTTCAAATTATATACAAAAAAGCCAAGCAAATCACTCACGACAATATTGCTGGGTAAAAAATATTGATATATCAATTTTGGCCCAAACAGATTTAGCCAATAATACCGTGGCAAGTTCGACCCATGTGGTTAACTCATAAAAAAGGTAGTTAAATGTGCGGTAAATTCGGACGTTGCATGCTTTATGACGTCACAATTAAGCCGATCCCAATGGGCCGAACTTATCTGAATGCATGACCGAAGTGAACGGCGGAGCTTGTTTGGTCAGCCGATTTTCCGCAGCAGGAAAAAATAAATACTAATCAAGATTGACGTGTTGTCACACTTCCTAAAAGGACTTTAATATAAAAAAGGGAGAGGGGGGATCTGAACTCGATTAATCAGAGCTTGTTTTTTTTGTTTTTTTTTTTGTTATTCGTAGACTTGCCGACTTTAAATAAAGTTTACCTTATCTCATTCTGAAAGCTGTATTCTGAATCAGTAAATATCAGAGATCAACAAAAGCTACGCTCTTTTAAAGCTTTGCTTTTTCATGTTATGATAATAGAAGTCCATATTAATATCAAATAGATGTATATAAACTTAAGCAATCCATAGATTAAAAAAGGCAAAGAAACACCATCGCGGAACGTGGGGATCGTATGCCTTCACAAGGTGTGTAGTGTGGTATTCACATGGAGTATCACCTGTTTATATGGGATGTGATTGTATTGTTTAGAATTACCCAGAGCACGCAAAGCTATCGTTGTAGTATTTGTGTGATAAGGTTGTGTAGGCTCCATTTAGGTTAATCTATTAAACCTTCGTGTGGTGTACATTTAATGAAGAGGTAAAACATCAAGCCAGTTTGATTGGACAAGGGGAAATACAATGAGCAAATCGGATTTTCTCGAGAATAATTAGCTTACTTATATGTTGCTTCATTTTGTAGAGTCTTTCAGATGATGTTCGGGAAATTCAGGATCAATTTCTGGATCATTTTGGACAAGTCGTAGGAGGTAAGTTTCCATACTCTTACATGGGACAATGATTCAGAAAAGTGCACGATCAGCTTAATGGTTATAGGGGAAATGTAGAGAACTTCGGTTCTATGTCATCTCATTTTTTTATTATTGTAACAATCAGCTTCAATTGAGTCAGCTGTTTCAGATGATCCTCCTAGAGTATCTACTGCCGTTAGAGATTTATAATTTCTTAATTCAAATCCTTGTTGAACATTTGATTCATTTGTCCGCTTATTTGTTGATATTTCCGCAATGCAACCACCTTGCAGTTTTTCAATATGTGACCATATGTAAAATCACTTCAGAATGAATTTTCATATTTGTTCTTAATCCAGATTCTGCTAGTTTGTAAAAATAACATCTCAGCAAATGTTTTTAATTACGTTAACTGGTATTGAATTTAACCTTTGTAGAAAACCGAATGAAAGAAATTTGATTTGATATTTCAGAAATATTATTTAACATGATCATATATTGAATAGTTAATATTAATGTCATGAAAATATCTAAGATCATGGTAGATAACAATAGCTTCAGTGACTGATCCTCGGCAGCTACTCTTAAACGTCATTTACTGGTGAAATATTAGGTCGAAAGCAATTAAAGCTAAATTAAGAACATACCGCTTGCATCACTAAAGTAAATATATTTGACAGATTTGATAACGCCAACTGCCTTAAGATGGACAATGATTCCGAACGATTTGAAGTTAACTGGCTGAGGTCTGCAATAGAAAGAAAGCATGCTATCAGGTAAGGCTACATATGATGATTTACACCGATATCGGTATTTTTTACAACACGTTATACACAAGTCACATGAAACATTGGCTGGATGTTCGTTTAGCCATTTTTGCCATCTGAAATACTTTTGATAGAAAAAAACTATTATTTAAATATTTTCATACTTTATACGCTATTTTGTTTGACAATGCGGACAAATTACATAAGTAGCATCAGATTAAATCTGCTATTTCCTACATTTATAGACGATGATAAAAACCTCGCAATTAAAACCATCTCTCCAGATTTTCAAGTTTTACCTAAAAAAAAGGGTTTGGCTAAGAACATAACCACGATATTCAGATATGTGCTGTTTTAAGGATCAATAAAGGTTTTTTACCATTTCGTTTTATGAGGGGGTATTTCTATCTTCTGATCTGAAAGTTTCCCTTTCTTGATAGTTGGTTTATTGATTCCCAACCAGTGATGTATGTCATAATTGATCCAGTATTTAAGCTCATGATATATATATATATATAGAAAAAAGTTTTGCTTTTATGGGCACCTCGGTATTCTGCTTTTTTTCCACACAAATCGCTCATTTTTCAAGACATACTGTATCATTTTTTAATAACTGTATAGCCCGCGTATAACTTATCTCAAACCATGCTCTCCACGAGGACAATGTTTTCATATAAATAACTGTATAAAATTAGATATATACATTTACGCTGCAGTGTCACTATGTAAACAAAATAAGTTCCGTTTCGGGTAAATGCACACGTGAGATCAGTCTAAACAAACTATGCAAGTCAGGTTTGAGTCTCGTTCGAACGAGAACTTGTAGAAAACCGTAATGATTGTATTTATTCACATTAACAAATAATCACACCGTATAATGTTAAACACGGAATGGAATAAACGTGCTTCACAATTGAATAAGCCAGTGCCGTCAACAAAGAATTAAGCTTTAAATCACTGTTCGCT
>JAULCA010447289.1:0-10370 GCA_032360845.1 Crassadoma gigantea | reverse complement strand
TCTAGGATTTTTATATTGGAAAACCGAGTTATTGTGTACAAAGACTACGAGCTGAACCTATACAGGTACAATATTTTATGGCATTCTCTGCGTTTGTGTCAAATTAAAATAACAAATAAGCAATTGCCAGGAAATCTTTTGAAAACGTAATTCTTACATTCTTCAGACAAGAAAGCATCCAAAAATCCATCATAACTACCGGAATAGCTAGCGTTTTTGAGACTAGTCAGAAATAAAAAGTAGGAGCAGGCGACGTCCTTTGGATTTCTGAGAACATAAATGACTTTTATATGTCCTTCCATCGCCGCTTTAGGAATGAATGGAAAAGTAAGGTGAGAATGGAACATCCTTGTAGATTTCAATTCCTCTAATTCTCCAATATCCTGAAATTCTAGCATGTCTGGTGTTCCTGAATATTGGATGGTCTTTGTTTGTCATGTTGAATGTTGAACGTCGATTGTGTCCCTGGAAATACATCAGTCAAAATTAACTGATACATGTACGCATTCATGTATATCTTCAAAATTACAAGAAGATGGAAGTGGTTTGTTACTGAAGAAAAGCTTTTTCAATGTTGATTACGAAAATGACAGAAAGTGAAGTTTCACTAAACGCTAATAAATTGGGACTTCTGTACAAAAAAATAATTAAAAAATAAAACCGAAGAAAACAAAAAAAATGAACAAACGCGTGAATTTTCGATTATTTGGAGAGCTCACTATAGTCAACTCATTCGATCAAATTCACTTCGCGGAACTTCATTCATGGGTATAAGTTGGTAAAGATGAAATCAAAATAGACTTGGTTAGTTGATAGTAAAAAAGATGTAGTAGATAATTAAGTCATACAAACTTTTTGACAACAGTAGATCAACAGGATATCGATTAACAGTTTTCATACGTAACTGGATATAAGAATGTCCATATGTGACATAAGTGCCTATTCTATGAGTGACACCTGTGCGTTGCTCTTTACAAAATTTAAGTGGTTACCTTATATTGCATTTTGACTGGTGATATACATTGTTTTTTTATTTTCTGCGATGGCATATAACACTTTTAGGTCACCTGAGAAGTCTAAATTTTAAAGGGTGTTTTCTATACTATTTAATTTCTAGTGATAATATTGATGTCTTATTGGAATTAAAAAAACCAATTGCAATGAAAGTGACATAAAATAAAGTCGAAATATGATTTTTGTATCATAAAAACTTGAGTGACAATTAATATTTAAGAAGCCTACCTGATTTTGGAAATGTACAAAGTAGCACATCGTCTTGTCTGCATCGAAATAAAGATATCTGTTCAAGTTGAGACTCAACATCACCGACGGTATTTGTAATGAAGGTACGATCCTGATACCTTTTGAATCTTATGGTGTTTCCTTGGTCGTCTGTTTTTGTGACAAACTCCATATCTGTGACGCTCTTCTGCTGTGAATATTTAGATGTTATTTTAAGATGCTATTAGGTAATACGGTTTCATAAAGATGAACGTTATTCTCACATAGGTGATTGCATTTTTAAATCATTAGGGTGATTTAAACAAGACACATTGCCTCATTGATATTTTCTTGAATTGAAAAAAAAAAGAAAATATTGAGCCAACAAGCCAATAGTGCATTTAGGATCCCCGTTCCACCGGAAAAAATGTAACGAAATATTGGAACATAAATTAAAAATTAATAATGTGGATTTCAAACATTGAATTCTTATTGCTATACTTTCGCTCTAATCGATTTAGCTTCAAGAATTACGGAAGTATATTGGCCAAGTTATGCTACAGATATATATCCGAACAGAAGCATAGGAGAGGTAACTATACGCGAATAAACCCATAATCCTGTAAAAGATGGATCCTTAAAGTTCTTCCTCTTCAGCTAGTTCATTTCAAACAAACAATATACGCACGTTTCCCTTATGGTCGTACCAATGATATTTTTATAAATAAGGTAAAAACCGCGACAACTCATTGTAAGTGGCACAATACCCTCCCATGTACTATCATAACCTATCCCCTTACCCTTCCACCTATGTAACTTGAATAGACCTTATTATGGTCTTTAGTGGTGAAAGGGTTAAGACGTTATATTAAACTCAGCTACTCCTGCCTTTTGTGTGGTTAGCCGTTTGATGGTCGTGATCACTGGTCTCTCTGTACTGGTGATAAACAACAAATATCTCCTTACTTCCTTTTATCTTCTGAGTGACACTATTCCGTTGAAAGTTCGATGGATGTCAAACACTTGATGTAAAAAAACCAAACATATCCTTTCTGGAAACGATAAAGAGACTATGTACAGAAACAAAACGTATATTCTAGATACAAATCTGTTGCAACAGGTGTCGGTATGCGTATAAGTGATGTGTTTATAATTATATGGATATTCCTATAATGCTTGTGATGTAATTACACTTTTTATTGGTTAATAACCATGGAATATCGCACTGTACATCTTGCGCGTGCTTGTATTATTTTCCACTATACAAGTGGTCTTCCAACTAACACCCTGCAAATATACAGGTAAAAAAGCAAGTCGCAGAACTTGTTTTATTTGTTGAATGAGGGTATCCGCATTTAATTATGTGTGTATGAATAGATTTGCTAGCTGACAAATAAGCAAAATTTTTCTCACCCCTAACTCTACTAAAAAACCTGTCGAGCTCAAGGCCAGATTATTTTTACTATCCGCAAAGGTGACTTGAAGTGTTTATAACTCTGTCAAATATTGATATCATGCGTTGACGAGAAAAGTCGATATATTGGTGGATTTAATTTATTAAAAACACTTCTGCAATGAAACGAAATAAAAGATAAAAGGAATCTACAACATTTAACAACTTCCCCTATGTCACCTGGCTATTATCTCCCTATGTGTGTTTGCTAGCCATTTGTTATACTTCACACAAAAAGTAGGGTGTTTTATTAATGGCTGTAGATAACGACAGCACCGTCAGATACTTGTCTTGAAGACCTCAGGCTATATCAGCAGGCAGTCATATTCAGGGTTGTTAAACCAAATAAATACCTGATTACACTGGGAAATTTCTTGTTCTATTCAAGTAAGCTGTACAGATTTTAACGTCATATCAATAGCTAAGGTCAATTAAGGATGTGTCTCCATTTACGTTGTGCATGTGTGCCTGTGTGTATGGGTGCCAGATGCAGGGTATGTTGTTGTATTTGCCTTCAATTCAAAGCACTGCTTGTATGTAACTGACATACCATATCGAAGGCACCCAGAACTGCATTCAGCCCGGTAACATAATACTGACAATAAGTGAACCAGCTGTTGCAATTGCTCTAACTGCTGAACGTTAACAAGGGCATAGAAACTTCAATGTTTAAGGACTTCGGTAGGTCCCGGCCTGGGTACAAAACCCGTTGGTTTCCTCGCCTGAAGGAGGAAGCGACCCAGAACAGTACGATATTATTTTTATATTCCGTTACATTTAGCTTATAAGTGATAGATAATCTTTAAAAACTGCCTCTAGTCGTCCGTTCAGAAGATATTTGTGGGTCAGATTTATCTTATAAACAAAATAAAGATGTGAGGCGTTAGTTAATAGTCTGGTCCCACAGGGGACATAAAACTTTGACTTACAAAATATATTTTAAACGAAAACATCCCTGAACATCCGACTTAAGATATCCAAATAGTCGTAACTACTCTTTGCAATGTGGTAATAAATAAAGTATGCCATAAATGAATATTACTGCACCATACAGCGGTTAAAGGCAGTCAAACAATAATCGAAGAACTAGAATGACTAGTTATAAAAGGGTTTGTTTAAAAGCAAACTAGGAAAGTCTGAGATAACAGTCATGGGAAAATGTTGTCACGTCCCGACTAACATTATTCTATTAATAAATATTGATTAATGTTTTAGATCAAAGTATCGTTTGTTGAATTGTATTTACGTTCTATCTGTATATATTGTTTTTGTCGTGACCTGGTATCATATGTTGATTGCTTGCTCGTCATAATAAATCTACAAATTCATCATTATGCAAACCGTGCATCTTTATTACAATTTTTATTAATAAGATAGTACAAACATGAATAACGATTTTTGACCTTTACACAATCTAGCGTTGTTGATACTGTATAATTGTTTATTTAAAGGGCGTTAAGAGTAATTTCCAGCCTCATCGAGGATTTTGAATAAGTTGTTTTATTCGTAATCTGGAATAAACTAAGTATTGAATTATGAAATATGAAATTCAATCGACAACTTGTTTAGGAGATTGGTATAACAAGGAGAGACATAAACCCGCATTTCCATAATAAAATGCGTGAATATTTTCTGGTGTGCGCTATTAGGTAAACAATTGACCATTTTGAAGGAAATTGATTAAACACTTTTTAATTTTTGAAAGCCTCCGCATGCAACGGAAAAAATAAACTTTGACATGTTTAAACATTGTCAAACCAATGTTCCCTCGCAGAATGGAATTTTTGTTTGTCACGTGCGCAGGCTTTTATTTCTGCATGCTTACTGTCAAAAACACCAAATTTTGTCTATTTCTGCATAGCGACGCATTTTTGTTGCTATGGTAGGCCATCTACGTATGGCCATTGGAAAATATGTGCACCAAGAAAGATAGCTCCAATTTACCAATATGATGTTAATAACAAAATTGGTTGATAAATTCAAGGAGAAATGTTTACTTTTTATGAGGCCGAAAATGATCCATAACGCCCCTGATCAGCACTACTTCGAGTGATTTTATTTCGTGCAAAATATAGGATTGGATTTACTTAACATGTGTTCTAAGAAAATAAAGTAATTACGACAATGCATTGTTGCTTTATCCTCATTGTTAGGTAGTAAAGGATTAACCTCTTTTGTCTGAATATCAAATTTCATGATATTGCTATTCGCTGGGTAGTTACTTTTTGATTTCTCTTTTGTGACTGCGATTAAAGCGAAATTAAATTTGTTGCAAATGGTTTTACCTTTTACACAAACAATTTACGTATTAAACGTGTCACATTGTTTCAAGACCGAATGATCCCTTTGTCAAGCCATGTCTGTGACTGAGTCAAAGGGATCAGCTTTGACTGAGTCAGGCATAGCTTGACAAAGGGATCAGTCGGTCTTGAAACATTGCAACACGTTTAAAAGGTACAGCGTTTGTGTAAAAAGTAAAACTTTGATACCACTTATCTCCAAACTGATAAATCTTATTGAAAAAGAACGTTAAAGGGGTTTCAAATATGATATATTTGATATTGCAAATTCAATCTTACTAATTACAGTTTGCTATACAAAAGGTTTGTTAAATGTGTTTTCGACGTGAATGCGCTTAGTGACACGGTAGCTGAAAGATTTTTATATTATGAATCCAATTATTTTTTATAAAAAAAAATAATTTACTCAATTGAATAAACTTTAAATCCTATGACAGGAATTTATTTTCGATGAAGATGTTTTTTGGTAGATTGGTCGAGTTGTAAACCCTCCTACTTTCCACGCACGCGGTCAGAGTTTGATCTCCGGAGTCGTCGTACGTATGGAATATTGAGACAAAGTGTATTTCTCCTGCCCGCACAACCCCAAAAACCCAGGCGGAGTATGGTGGAGGTTGCGGTATATGTACATGTATTGCAGTACAAGTGAGGTGGCAGTATAAATAATACCATCGAAAGCTAGACCTCACTACAAACAGAACACAATACATCTCCAGCACACGCGCATGTATACACACATATGGAGATATTAGCCAGGTGGCATATGACTAGAAATTAGCGCCTGAAAAGTCAGCTCCTGTGAATTCCTCAAACAATTGCAATGATTAATATATATGTTTATTGTTTTGATTGTATAAATTGTGTATTTATGTACTGTAAAGCTCTTTAGAGTTGCTTATTGTGGCTAGATAGGGTGCTATATCAAATGTTGTGAATTAAATTATTAATATTATTATTATTTTAAATGTCTTAGGTTAAGTCAATGAAGCAAGTAGTTACTGAGTGGAAATTACGATGCAATATCTCTATTGTAGTTGGTGTAGCATAAAATCATCAACGTGATTATCATCATCCAAAGTAAACAGCTAACCAAACAAAACACCTTCATTCATACGTCTGGAGAAAAAGACTAAACTCCAGAATTTTTCATTGATGAGGAAAGTAACAAGACCGTACAAACTAGGTCCCACGCAGCATATGTTGGTTCGAGTAAATGATAAATTTGTGATGTAAGTTTAGTAGGTGCACGACTTTAAATTTAGAAATAAAATACATCCACACAATATAGCACAAAACATATCATAGATGAGGATACTTGAACGGTCACCCGACCAGAAAATGTAAGCCACATTTAGTATCTAAAGCAGGAATTACAATGGAGAACCTAAGATGTAGCTACATTCTGTATTTTATTGATCTAGTGCTTATATTAGAATAGAACGGCATTTTTTCTTCAATTTCATGCTTGTACGAACGGAAATTGGTATTACACATATAAAAAAAACGTTAATGCAGCCGTCGCCAGATGAAACCGACGTCTGCATCCGAGACATAAATGGAACGTTAAGGGTAACAAATTTAGGTTGGCTTCCACAGGTGTTCAATGTAATATTCAAACAACCAGACTTTGTCACAAACAACGTACTCTCAATGAATATAACCTCAACATCAGCGAAAGGTTCATCCACTCACCTGGATGTTTACTCCAAGGAAAACTGTTTTTGTTCCTCCTGAACACTTAAGCATTAATTTTCAAATTATATAACTTTGAGAAACCCTCATTCACCTTTACCAGTAATTCAATATAATTAACAATAGATTTGTGTTATGGTCAAAACTACACTGTATAAAAATATCTTGGGAAAGGTTGTTTATATTTTCCGAGTTCGTGATCCTTTCATTCGTTTCATATTGCAGCAAATAAATTTCGTGTTTGAAACCCGATATCTTAAAATCAATTGTAGTAGATAAGTTGCGCATGTAAATTTGTCAATAAGTTTGGAAAAGTAGAGTGCTTTCATCTTTACTGATTTTAGCTAACATGCCGTTCATGAGATAAAATCGTGATATTTGCTACCTAATACCATTTGTCGGAGTAGTAATTGTTTTTACTCGTAGACAAATTGGAGATCAAATTCCACGTCACTCATCTTTTCTTGATAAACTTTATCAAAATTTTCATTCTGCGCCACTTTGAAAAGGTTCTTCCAGTCGCCGATCATTCCTGAATTGAAAAACAAATCTTCAAAAATAAGTGTGCTTTAGCATTTGTTACAAAAAGAATTAATTGAAATTTGACTTAAAGAATTACATTTCCCATAGACGAAAGCAATGTCATACTTTGATGACATCATTAGGTGGTTAAAGCTGTCTACATGGGGGTAATTGTAATAATAATAATAATAATAATAATAGTCTTTATTTAGGCTTGATGACATGTTGAGCTTAATAGCTCGTCTTACACATGGTCAAGACAAGTATAAATTATACAATATTTACAACAATTTTAATTGTAAATTATAGAATAACGTTAATAATAATAGAGTTTGAGTTCGTGATTGGAAATAAGTACAAATAGTTTTATGTGAATTTATAAGGCCAGTAAAATCATGCATGAATCTGAATTAAGCGCTCGTACTTAAGTATAATATGCTCGTCAATCTTCAATTTTAGTCCACGTAAAGCTGAATTGCCAAAGTCCATTCTTATTTGCAACATGCGTTATTAATAGCTCTGAATACCTGAATGCATTAAGTGTATAATTTCATTATATTCAACAATTTGATTTCATTTGTGAGCTTTGCATTGTTTTTTTTTTAAAAGAGTCACAAAATAAAGATTATTACATATTTATGTCAATTTGCCCCATTTTAAATGACAAAAATAAACCCAAAAACTATCAAATATATGCGTATTTGGGTTCGTCATGTGGTATACAAAAGATCTGATTAGCATCACTTGTATCAGAAATAAATATATATATAAATTAAAAGGTATGCCCATGTGAAATGGATAAGCATAAAAAATAAAATGATAAACGACCGACTTGTTACTATCAGTAAATTTTAAACATCTGTCGACATGAAGAAGCCTTACAAGGCAGAAAGGCCTAGCGGTCAGTCTCGTGTATTTTTTGTTTTACTTTATTTTTACCTTCACAAGAACTTGGTTTCTTATTATCTACTGGACATAACTTCGACAGAAGTAATTATGACAGGGGCTACAGTGTGGAAGGGAACGTTTATCTCCAGAACCTAGAGTTAGCTGGACTGTATACATCAACTCTATATGGCACAGGGTAATACAGTAAGTTGAACTCCAGGCCTAAGTGATGTGACTCTCAACTCTAGCCGACTCCCGGGCATTTACGCGACCAGGCTAAGTTTTACCATGAGCTTCGGGTCAGTCGTCCAAGTCTATGTTCGAACGGGTTGTTGGCCACAGCTCTTCAGCACTCTACTCTTCCAGCACTATGGGGTCAGTAGCTTATCGGCTATTATCCATCAGGTCCAAGGGAGGTACTGCTACAGGTGATAAGCACACCTAATCTGCAGACTTGTTAGTAAATTCTCAGAATTTCTCTTACATTGTTTTTTATTTGTTGTGTAAATCCCCGTGTGTTTATTTAGTATTTCATGTTGATACTGGGTATATTTATCAGTATTACTTTCTACTTTACAAATAAAATAGAAAATAGTTTACCTTTCCTATATATTGGCGACTTTCCATCAGGATTAATGCTTGTCCACACATCACTTTCCCCTGCGGTAGTGGAAAGCTGTTTTAGGTTTTCAAATGACACTGCAGTTTCCACTTTTCTCAGAAACGTTTCCTCGCAGTCGACTTCAAGAAAGTCTGCTATTCGTACGATATTTCTATATAAATCCTGAAACAAGAACATCAATAATGCATTTCTTTACTGTATAGCAAAATATTGGATTATTTCGTTTCAAAGATAACTTAAAAATAACATTCAGCATAATGAGTGCGTGGAATTACTTTGAAAATATATAACATGTGTTAATTACTTTGACAGTCAAGTGCTGTTCACAAGGCTTAGATATACATTCTGAACCAATGATTCAATACAGAGAACAGTCTTGCTATGCTTAACACAAATTGTTCATTTACATAAATCACAATTAAACTGCGAAATATGTTAAAGTCTCCAATTTATGTTTGAGTATAAAATTCAACAAAAAAATATTTGATAAAGAATTTACACAGTACCTTTTTGACATCCTCAAATCTCAGAAACAGTATCTTAAGATTTGGATTTGTCGACATGGCGGTGTTCCATTCCACCGTATGAGTAAACCACGATCCTCCACATCCCACAACTGACCAATGTAGAAAAACTATTATATTTAATGTATTTCTGACACGAATGTCAGATGTTCCAAGTCCTCCTCGAAACTCCAATGGTTACGCTCAAGTTCGCTCTCTGCGCCCCTGGAATAGGTCATGGCAAAATTGAAGGCTTCGTGTGCACCACACTGTGGATAAGACGAGAAGACCAGTTGGTCCTTTGATGAACACTAAATGAATCTGTTGTTTATGTAGTTGTAAAATTGACGGTATTTTAGGCGTGTGTCCCTCCTCTGTAAATTTTATAGGATGGGTATCAGTCAAACGATTGGTCATGATCTGGCCGAGTGCCTTCAATTTTGCTATGGCATATTCCAGGCAGAGAGCGAAAGGGAACATGACCCCTAGAGTATCGAGGATGGACCTAAGTATACGATTTACAGTGTTATGGTGTAAATCTACACGCTTATATGGTGCATAGTAAATTTATACATTTATAATATCAGGAGATAATCCTTAGGAAATCATAATAGGTCACCATCTGCAAATAAGAAACAAATGCTTACATTCTTCAGATAAGAAGGCGTTAAGAAAACCATCAAAACTGCCGGTATAGCTAGGGTTTTGGAGCATCTTCGTAAATTTAAAGCAGGAACATGCAACATCTTTTGGATTTCTCAGCAAGTAAATGATCTTAAGATGTCCTTCCTTCGCTGCTTCAGGAATGAATGGATACGTGAGGTGCGTATGGAACATCCGTGAACATTTCTGTTCATCCATTTCTCCAATATCCTGAAATTCCAGTATGTTTGGTGTTCCTGAATATTGGATGGTCTTTGTTTGTATCATCCTTGCCATGTTGAATAACCAGTGTGTTCCTGTAATTAAATAAGACTTAATCAACTGATCGAAGTCTTTAGTACCTCGGAACGTTGGATGTGTTCTGTAAATGAAACTGAGATGCAAAATGAAGAAAAACAAACTTTTTTTTCGATATGATGTTTTCGATTATATCAAGAAAGGCTACCAAATTGGGCGTTCTGGTTGCTATCACCGAACAATTTTGCTTTTCTTTTTTCTTTAGGTTG
>JAULCA010447279.1:0-10371 GCA_032360845.1 Crassadoma gigantea | reverse complement strand
ATAGTCTCCCAGATAATACAGAGTCCAGTTTAGACAGGTTATACTATAGTCTCCCAGATAATACAGAGTCCAGTTTAGACAGGTTATACTATAGTCAGTTTAGACAGGTTATACTATAGTCAGTTTACACAGGTAATACTATTAGACAGGTAATACTACAGTCAGGTGTGTACCTCCACAAACTGGGACTGAACACAACTGTGGACAGGAGGTCATGGACTAGGTGCTCACTTCCGTGGTGGAGTCTGGTCAACAAGGTCAAGGTCAGCCTCTGTATCACAGCGTGGTCAAGCTTTGTCTGCTCCGGAATCTGTAAAATTATTTACAGGTCATAAATGAATGTTTCACAAATATTTATCTTCTGATTAAACGTCTTTTAAGAATTGAAATAATTAAGACAAAAATATTCATGAGTGATAATAATAGTATACTGTCATCCTCTAATTCAATATTAAGTCTTAAAATTCAGACATAAAGGACTTCCTATTGTTCACAAAGAAATTGAAATTATCCATAACAATACCACAATAATTATAATGCTGCCATGGATAGCCCTGAACTGTAATTACCAGACATCTGACAGTTGGGTGAAAAATACAACGAATCTCCCCCTTTTTGTCTGTATAGAAGTGATTACTTACTGTCATACAGGTCAGCTTGAGGTAGAAATAATGAAGGATGTTTTCAAACTTGGTGAAGTGGTTGCCATGGAGATGTGATATACTGGTAGTAGTCTTCCTAAGGTAAACCCACAGATCTTTATGACCCAGCACCCAAGGTAGCACCTGTAGTTAAACACACTCTAGATAAATTTACCTCGAGTAAACATGTAAAATAAATATCATGGGTGACATCTTCAGTGACGACATCCTCATAACATTGCAAACCCTAAACAACAATTCCACATAAAATAAGTCAATGTGCATCTTGCTATTTCTCCAATGAACTGGGTGTGTGAAAATGAAACGAGATATTTGATTTTGAGATATAGGTCACTGTGATCTCATTACAATGTTTTGCTTATCATCTTTGAATAGTATATATACAGTGTATATTTAAAGTTTTATCGATTTATATTGAACAGTTTATGAAATCTTAACTTTGATCTAGAGATGAAGGTCAATGAAACCTTATAATGGTACTCCACACATATGTCCATGTATGTAGGTGATAAACATATATCTCAACAATCATCAGAATCCATTGGAAAGATCTAAAATTACAGGGCAGACAAGGCTTTACTGAAAATATCAAATTTATTTGACCTTTAACCTTGACAGTGACCTAATTACACCTTTCAATAGTTTAAACCCAGGTACCAATTTAACAAGACTTTCAGTTTGAGCTTAAATCTCTCAGTGTAACATCACAACGGAAACACCAAGAGACAGACTGTTGGTGATCTCAAGGTCAGGTGAAGTGAACCAAAGTATACTGTGAAATCAGATATTTTAGTAGGGCCGAAATTTTGTGGTTTCCCCAAAAAACACAATTTCATAGGTACATGAATTCTTGGATTACCAGTTCCTGTCAAATGGACAATTGCTTTATATTAAAGGTTTAATTACTTAGTAGACTTATAAATTTGTGGATGAAGATTTTCCATGAAATTAAAAATAACACGAGAACAGGTGATTTCACAGTAGATACTCGGTTCGTCGGGGATGATCCCCTGTATATAATCCACTTACTCTGGTCTGGATGCCCTTGTGAATAATACACAGAGTGTACAGCTGTCGGAGAACGGCTGTCACCAGGCCGTACGGTGTCCCTGTAGTGAGAATTGGATGTTGGCACTCGTCAATCTCTGTACACTCTAGATCTGGAATACTAGGTGTGACCTCTCTGACAGGGGGCTTAGATGTACTCAACAGCTGTGAATGGTTACTACAATAAGGATAAAAACATGCTTTTAATACATAAACGCATAATTATCAAATAACATTTTGTAATTAAAGGAACAAGTAATGAACACAATTATATGTAATTGGTCATCATATAAATACTAAAGTTTTATCCTTATGAACTTACAACTTTGGGGGTTCAGGTGGTGCAGTAAATAGCCCATTTGCCTTTCACCAAGGTGACCAGGATTTGATTCCCCGATCGGACGTGAAAAGGTATGAGGTCACCTGCCCAACCATGTGGGTTTTCTCTGAGTACTCCGGTTTCCTCCCACACTAAGACGCGCTAACATTCAGGCCAACAAGAGTGATTAATATAAGTTGATATAACTTCTTTAATAATTGTTGCAAAATAAATAAAGTTTATATATATATTTTTGATTTTTAACTTACAACCATATAACTCCATCACTCTGAACACAACAATGTACACTTTTACCACTAAGGGGCAGCACTTACCTGAGATTGGAGAAAATGACCTGGAACCCGAATCCTGACCAGCATGGCTCCAGAACGGTGGTCAGATAATCCTCCACACTCTGTAGACTGACCACAGCACTGACCGACACCTGGGCCTGCCAGCGTGCATAGTAAGATGTCACAAAGTTGATACAGGCTACGGAAAGCTGTAGACTCTGCTTCTGTTAACACAACACCAATCTTTGTAGAGAGGAAAAAGCAAGTCTATCACTTAGCTAAACATTTTGAAACCGTGATATTAGCAATTGTACACAGCATAACCTCAGTTTTAAAACAATGTAATTATGTTTCTGAACAATTTCTTCGGGTTGGTAAGGATGCATTATGAGAAGTTCTTTTTACACAACCAATAATATTTTTCTATGTGACTTTTCGATGACTAGTACGATATGTACACTGCCAATTTTATCAGACAAATGACCAGTGAAGCGTATGCACACAATGTAATTATGATTTTTTTCTTAACAGATTCTACAATATTGGGCAGTTAACACAGAAAAAAATATATGATTCTAATAGGGGAGTCACTTTAGTCGCCTACTATTGGAGGAGCCATATTAGTCGCCTACTACTAGACGAGCCACATTAGTCACCTTCTCCTAGGGGAGTCACATTAGTCGCCCACTATTGGAGTAGCCACATTAGTCGCCTACTACAAAGGGTGTCACATTAGTCGCCTACCACTAGGGAAGTCACATTAGTCGCCTACTATTGAAGGAGCCACATTAGTCGCCTACTACTAGAGGAGTCACATTAGTCGCCTAGTACTAGAGGAGTCACATTAGTCGCCTACTATTGGAGGAGCCAAATTAGTCGCCTAATATTGGAGGACCCACATTAGTCGCCTACTACTAGAGGAGCCACATTAGTCAACTACTACTAGAGGAGCCACATTAGTCGCCTCCTTTCTAATAAAGTGACTCCCTAGTTACCTGTCTGCATATTATCACAGCTGTTCTGAGGCCATTAAACCCCAAACAAACAAAGATATAGCAGCTTTTGTTTGTATGGTTGTATAGGTTAAAACATCATTGCAACAACCAATAAGAATAGGTGCCTAGGGAGGCATTGCCAGAAGAAAAGTGGAAAACAAAAAGACATAGATAAAAAGAGTTCAGCAGATTAATTAATTTGTAATGTCCCTTAAGCCAGAGACACAACAGAAAACCCCCAAATCAGCAGAGGGTTCAACATTTAGTTGCCTGTTAGGATAACGTAGAGTGAGATACAGCAAGTCAATTCTTTCCCCTGAAAAGCTGGTTCGTCCCAAAACTAGCAGGGGATTACGGAAAAATAACATTTACAACTTGTTGTAATGAAATAAATACTACATAATCATTATATTGACTACTGACCTTTATTTGGTAGGTGTCCTTAATCTCGGTCAAATGTGTCTGTAGGACACACATCAACGGCTGTATAAGGTCAGCCACATGACCCCAGTTCAGGGTAGGCATGGCAGCCACCTCAGTCTTAGCAGCCTCAGAGGACATACCGTCTTCACTGGAAGTAAGATTAAGATGTTGACCTCCGAGCCCAAACAAAGGATGCGTCACATCATGTTGTATTTATGACAGTAACAAGTAGTGTTACAAACAGAATAGAATAGAATCGAAAATCAAAAAAAAAATTTTGTCTATGGTAATAACATGAAGAACAACAGCTTGAAGATATATTTTAGCCTCACTTGACCCTAATTGCTGTGTTGCTCAAGAAGATCTTAGGAATCTTGATTTTATAAATAAGTACTATATTTAGAGTAAAAATGTGTTTTGTCGTTCATTCTGTACATCTATTTAAAAAACAACAAATCACAAAATGTAGAAGACCAATATTCTTATCAACACTATCTTATTCTACAGTTTAAGGTCAGATACGAGGTAAAATATAGTAACCCAATGCCCTTTTATTATATTTGATTGAACTTTGAACTTGATAAAATTTTGCAGCGATTTTAGCTACGTATGTCATATCAGAATGAATACCTTCTAATAAATGCAGCTTTCTGATTGGCTGTTACAGCTGTTCCAGCTAAATGAACTGCTCCCTCCAAGACACCAACAAGCTCCACATACAGCTCCATCTTATGAGAACTGACAGAATCATCAGCAACAACCCTCTGTATCTGCTGAAGCTGCTTCACAAATGTTGGAAACAAGTCACTGAAAGTGAACAGACAAAGTTAAACACCTGAAGTTAAGTTATCAATTACATACAAGCAAAATAGGAGTTTATATGATTAAATTGGTCTAATCAAAATGAAAAAACTTTATCTATCCAATACCAAACAGACGTATGGCTGGGGTACATCATATAAAATATTTTTTGTTAAAATACAGTATTAAGTTGTTTTTGGACAATTTTATTATGCAGGAAGTAATGGTGAATCAATAAATAATGTCAGATCAACGTTTGATACACAAGCACTTCTGGATCTGATAGTGTTAAGTCCTACCAATTTTCACAGAATTTGCATGGAAACTGAGGGACCCTTGACAGACATATACAGCAATGCAGTACTCACTAATAGCTGTGGTAAGAAAAGCAGATATATATGTTTATCAGGGTTCACGCTAGCTAGCTCGGCAAATATCAGATCATTATAAATGATATACACATACACATCATATCACAAGCATATGAAACAGCATTTATTTGTTAATCTTATTCACTTGTATGGCCAGTACTTACATAAAGGTTTCGGAGGCCAGGCCATACAGTAAAAACACTTTGAGGACACGCAGACTCTCTTTCTGTAACTGGTAACAATCCGACTCACCCAACTGGAGGTGTCTGAAAACAATTTAGATTTCATGTGAATATGGCACATTTAAAATGACACAAATATCAAACTGCAAATTTCTTTTCGGTAAATAAGTATTCTTGTTAAAGTGATCACCTAACCATAAATAACATTCCAGTTAAAACAATCTTACTACTCTATCAAATATAGAACCTGTTTACATTGAATGCAGATAAGTAACAAACACCCACTAACTCAAACAAACAGTTCATCTGCATCATTTTCTCTGTTACTCAACATATTTGTTCTGTGCCCCATGAGTTGCGGTTTTGTTTTGATCTTTTTTTTTATTTAATATTCTGGTTAATGCAATCATATAATTTCTTTTGTTTTAGTTGAATATATTTAAAACAACATGTTTAAGTTTTACAAAAGGTCAGAAGTCGACACGTAGACGTTAGACGTAGGTGTATGCATAACTTATGTCGAAAATCTGTTTTACTAGCGGCCGCAACGTTTAGTTACATGTAAAGTCACGCGTAATTCTACGTCTCCCTCTGAGCACACATAAGATCACATGTAAATCTACATCTAACCCTAGGTTTACTTTCGGAGTTATGACCTTCAATAAAACAGACCTTACACACACGTAACAAAAATCGTAGCTCAATTTTCATATATGTTTGCATCTGGACTTTCGACCTTTAGTGAAACTCCGGATATCAGTATCTTTACATTACCTTGGTTGATCAGCGACTAAGTACCGAAGCAGCTTTTTGTGTAGGTGGTGAGTTGATACCTGGAGGACAACACATAAGAGTACCATTTACAAATCATGTTGTTCAATACTGTTTGGACACTTAATGTCTGGGGATATTTACATAAATCTACATTAAGTTGTTGGACAAATTACCAGCTTAACAAATTATAAATCATATGTTTGATATTGATAATAGTCTAAAAACTTTCAGATACAAGATATTTTGGTTCATTTTCATCAAGGAAAATATTTGTTCTCCGTCAGTGGGGCACATATTTGCCCAGTGTTAAATGACATCCTTTAAAAGTAGAATTGCTATATATGGTATTTTGTTTACCAGAATTCATAATTATTTATTCATAAATTCAGCAGGTTACAGAATTACAGAGAGCGAGAAATGTGACAGCTACACTTCAAAAAAAGTTCCCCGTCATATCATTTTCTTTTTTAGGGTTTTTTGTAGAATATGTACATATTTTTATAAACCAAAATTCTGATGTAAATACAACAAGTAAATTTCACAGACAATAAACAGGTGCCTGTTGTACATAGCGAGTGTGATCTAAAGAGATGACCTACCAGGTGAGCAGCAATATGTCGACCGGCCTGGGCCAGTGTCCGCATCAGTCTCATCACCGCAGGAACAGGTGTCCCATAAATGTCAGACAAGGGCACGACTTCCTCTGGGGACAGGGAATAAAGTCTAAGCTACTTCCCCAGAAGAGGAACATATATGATGTGTGTACAAACCTAGTTTTACTGATGGAGATAATACTGATGGAGATGTTAAGTCTTTGAACTATCATGGTTTCCTACCTCTTGCCTTGGTTATAATTTGCTTGTCTTAAGAATAATGTTTATTAACTTATGAAATATTATTCTCCAATCATTTTGACATATTGGTTCAAACAATATTGTTCTGTTTCAAATGAGACGTCATGTGCATCATTTAATCATTTTTACATGACACAATACTTACTCCTTGAATATCTCTACCCTACAACCCTAGATATTAGATATGGGATTATACCAACAAGTACTGATGCGTGTTCTTACCGCGTTCCTGCCAGCATGTCGGTAAGAATTCACGAATAATCATCTCAATCAGACCCGGGCACTGCACCACCTTTAAACATAAAACACAATCATCTTGAAGAATTTAGATCTATACATACAGAACAAAACATAATTTCAAATGGATATTTCCACTTACAAATCATATGGAAGATATGACCAGTTATTCAATGATAAGGAGATATGGAATTTGCCATGTAAACACCAGGGAGGATTTTGACCATGGTTTTTGAGGCCTGCAGCAGTTTCCCTGTAAGAGTCATTCAAAGTGGAGCTCTGTGAGCTCTGAACCATTCTTATAACTGTAAAACACTATAAACCTGGCAAAATGTTACCCACTCGTCATCTGAAGCAAATTTGCCTTGGCCCGCCTTTTGTTTAGGAGTTATATAATACTTACATAATGATGATCACAATGTCAAACTTGCCTCTTCAGAAGAAAGTTAGTGGGACAAAATTAAAAAGGCACCAAAATTTCCCATCTGACTATCACTTGAGTCAAAATTCAACAAAGAATGAAAAACGACACTGTCTAGTTATCCCTGACATGTTATAGCATAACTGGTCTATAAGCATAACACCACAACTAAATTTAACAGGGCATCACAAGGGATACAAATCCTCTTGCATTAACATTCACACCTTGTGTATATGAGTTTCATGAAATTCCGTTGATGAATGAAGTAGCTAGAGCAATAACAAAGTTTCCCTAAAATCAGTAACAGTGACCTTGACCTTCAACGTAGAAACCTGAAAGGCGAACTTATTCCAGGCATTGCCATACCAAACACTTACATGAAATATAATGAAATTCCATTGAGAAATGAAGTCAATAGAGCGATGCCAAATTTTTCCTAAAAATTGTAACAGTAACCTTGACCTTCAATACAGTAACCTTAAACGCAAACTTGTTCAAGGCATTGCCATACCAAACACTTGTATCAAGTTTCATACAATTCCCTTGAGGAATGAAGTCGCTAGAGTGATGACAATGAGTGTAACATATATATGTACTTATGGGCGGAATCCTATATCCCCTCATACTTTTGTTGCAAGGGGGATAAATAGTAGCAACTCAGGATCAAGTGATATGAATCTTACAAACAAAAAAACAAAGCCAAGCACAGTAAGATCTGTAAGAAAGATTTCTGTTTATATATTCCAGATACAGGAACCTAACACAACACTTCACACACCAACAAATTCAAATCTGGAAAAGCTCTTATCTGCTTGGTACTTGGTATCCACATATTCTAACTTTGGGTTATACCTGCCATTCTCTCTTGAGTACTGACAATATCATGCCAAACAATTTCTGTTGAGTATAAAGATGAGGCTTTCTTTCGTATGTGACATTCTAAACAAACCCATATAGAACTGAGATTGTCTAAAATCAGTTAATTTTATATGAAACAGCCAACTTCAGAGACTGTAAATTTTTTGTCAGTTTACAGACAAACACAAATAAATTGATAAAACGCTACCTTGTATGCCACTGTGGTGGAATGCCTTACTATCCGCGTAAGGATACCAATGAGGTGTAGAACAGTAGGGGCCTGGGGGCGCCACTGGTCTAGGAGGAATCGTATCCTTGGTAACAGGTTCATTCTCTCCACAAGACACTGAAATAAGATGATCGAATAAAGAAAGTCTGAGCAGCTAGAAAGATGAAGGAACAAAATATGTATTTAAGTATCTTTCATATTTCTCTCTTAACTGTAAAATAATCAGCTCTAAAGTAATGTGATATTTGTCATATCACCCTGACCTGTAATAATCAATTAATTGGCAGGAACTTGTAGATTTAAGTGGTGTAAAACCTGTTTTATACCATACGTTTCTCTCTCCTCTGTGCTGTGTGATTGATATAACCAATACAATTAATTCTAATTTTTCTTCTCACAAAACAATTTTCTAACTTATTTCATCAATGACACAAAATCATAAGTTTTTTCTATATTTTTTATTTATTATAGAATGTGAGCATGCAGCAAATGACATGATCAAAATCTTTAGCTATCAAACTTTACACACATCCCTCTATCTGTAACTTCCATATCAGGGCTTATCTGTTTATATCTGATTTTAGCTCAGTCAGACATTTTAAACTCTTAATTTTCAAGCAACTTTTGTATCATTTTTTTTAATACAAATGTGGTGAAATATCACGAGAAGTTAACAAAACATTTTCTTGTATTAATATATGAGTATTAATTAATCCCCGAGAAACCTTTGTTTCTAAAAGCTGGAGAGCAAAAATTTAATATGAAAAAAATTACAAAATTAAAGAAGGAAACAAAGTTTCAAGAACTAAAGACTCTTAAGTTTAACAGTTCATAGTTATTATCAAAACACTTTGTAGAATTGACTCCTGAAATGGCAGCGATGTAAACCCTAAACCCTGGTAGTTTTGTGTACAATACAAAGATATTTTACCAAGACAACATCACATTTGAGAATGTTTGCATCAGTTTCTTGTGTTTTTAATACATGTAATACAAATACAAAGACATCTTACCAAGACAACATCACATTTGAGAACGTTTGGTTCGGTTTTATTTTGTTTAATTGCCTATTAACAGCCAAGATCATCTAAGGATGTGCCTCAATGTGTGTAGTGTATGCATGCTTGCATGTGTGTATGCAGGAGACAGGGTATGTTGGTGTGCTTGCCTCCTTGTTATAGGGCTGATATGATGATGACTTAATAGTGCGATCTCACTGAAATGCCATGACACAAGCACAGCATTCTGTATCAGTTTCTCATGTTGTATAAAGTATAAAGCCATCTTACCAAGACAACATCACGTTTGAGAATGTCTGCATCAGTTTCTTGTGGAGTGTTTTCTTCATCTTCCTTTGTTGTCATCTGATCCTGTGATGGGTTTATCGCCGTGATGACATGACCTTGATACCAAGGAAACACACAGTCCAGTGCAAGCTGTTGTAACACAAAATCAAATTTGTTGAATTTTATGAATTGTTCTGGTTTTAATGAAATTCAAAAATACTATTGCTCAATAAAATATACACTTTTACAAGGTATGAGGAAATTTTTCTTTAAATCAGTAGAAATCATTATTGATCTTTTTTAATGCATGATGTTCAATGTGCTACTCATCCACATAAAAAGTGAATAAGAAATGATTGATTGCGATTTCACAGTATAATAATGAAATAAGCAAGGTGAAATATAATCTATTCTGTTAATTCAGCAGTATGTGTGATTTTCCAAAATGTACCAAAATAAATATTATTCATTCCATTGATGAAGAATAACAGATGCAGGAAGGGAGATAACTGTGTCCAATTCTACCTCACAGAGAGGGTGTCTAGAGGGTGACACCATAGTGACAGACAAACCTCATCTGCAGGATTGACCACTAGACTATGTAGAGCATGAACGGCCG